>JAMJFZ010000661.1:0-40868 GCA_026225945.1 Cricetomys ansorgei
ATCTGGCAGTTTTCACCCCTAGTGTGAATTGGGCTGCTGTGGCTGTTCCTGGACACATTTCTGCGTGGACACTCTCACAGTTCCGTGCTGGACTGTTCCCTGACCTGCCATTTTACCTTCACTTGTCATCTGATGCAAAAATATTTCCAGGGCAGCAAATTTAATTCTCAGGTCAAAACGTTTGTGCAAGGCCACACATCCAAGATATGATAGAGCTGGGTGCAGCCCAGAGGATTAGCATGGCCTGCTGCTGGTTATGAAGGCCCATTTCTGCTTAGGGGCCCAAGCTGGCCCCAGCATCTGGACACAAAGCAGAGCAGTGTTGGGTCTGGTTTCCAGGTAGCAATGGGCTAGGACAGACCTTGGGTGACAAGTGGCCTTAGAGAAGGCATTTACTTGCTTACAGGGCAGAAAAGATGCCAAAGGGAGCAAGGGAGAATAAAGGCCTTACTGATCTAAAGAGATGCGCATCATGGCTAAGTCTGCAGACTGTAGGAACAAAGCTCTCTGATCATAGTGCTCTAAGTCCAGCTCACACAGATCAGCTAGCAGGAACAGTGTCTGGGTTAGGGTTACTATTGCTGTGATGAAACACCATGGCCAAAAGCAACTTGGGAAGAAAGAGTTTATTTTGCTCACAATTCCATAGAACAGTCCATCAAAAGCATGAGGACAGGAACTCAAGCAGGGCAGGAACCTGGAGGCAAGAGCTGATGCAGAGACCATGGAGGGGCGCTCCTTACTGGCTTGCTTCCCATGGCTTGCTCAGCCTGCTTTCTTATAGAACCCAGGACCGCCAGCCCAGGGTGGCCCCACCCACAATGGGCAGGGTCCTCTCCACATTGAATACTAATTGAGAAAAGTCCCACAGGCTTTTGAGACATTTTCTCAATTGAGGCTCCTTTCTCTCTGATGACTCTAGCTTGGCGTCAAGTTGACATAAAACTAGCCAGTACAACTGACCCCCTGTCAACATGACATACAACATCACATTTAAATTAGAACCTTTCCTTTCTCATTTATCCCCAGATGGCATGTAATATTAACATCACAATAAACATAAATAAAAGACCCACACAATAAATGTTAAATCTCTTTAAAATATGCAATCTCTTAAAAAACCCAAAATCTCTTTTAAAAGTTCAAAGTCTTTTGCTGTGGGCTACTGTTATCAAAATAAACTTAAATACTTTCTGCAAGAGGGAAGAACCATGGCACAGGCTGAGTCTGAACAACCAGTGTAAATAACTCAGGGTCCAATTATCTGGGTCACTCACAATCTTCTGGGATCCTCGAAGGGGCTTGTTCACTTCTCTGACTCTATCCCTACAGCACACAAGCTTGTCCTCTGCTCTGGCTGGCTCCACTCCATCACTGCTGTTCTTTCTGGTCGTTCCATGGTACTGGCATCTCCAAAACTGCTGAGGTCCCTTGGTGCAATTTGGCTGCACTTTCACCAACAGCCTCTCCTGGGCTCTCTTTAGGGACTCAAGCCCTGCTACAAAGTGCCAAGCCTCAACTGTTCTCCATGACTCCATCACGCTTTCAAAACCAGTACCACCTGGGACTCTTATATCACCAAGTTCTGCTGCCAGCAAGAGGTACAACCTTGGCTGCCCTTGTACCACAGCTTCGGTGTGCTGACCCTGAGGAAGCAGTTCCCAGAAGACTTACCTTTAGTGATGCTGGCTTCTTCTTAATCATTGCTGATTCTTCAGTGCTAGCTGATCCCCATCCACTGTCCCAGCAAAGCAAAGGTTTTACTTTAGCGGTTCTGGTGTCTTGTTAATCATAGCTGATTATTCCATTCCAGCTGACCAAACACCACAGCTTCTTCTTCACACAAATGGCCAGGTAGAGTCTTTACTTTTCTCTGAAACTTCACAAGCCAGGCCTCCATTGTCTGCATTGCTCTCAACATTCTTATCTTCCAAGATCCGACAGAACAACCCACAGAGGTCTCAACATTCAGTGGCTTTTCTAGCCCAAAGTTCCAGATGCTTCCCAAATGCTTCCCAAAACAACATGGTCAAGTCTGTCACAGCAGGGCTCCACTATCCAGGCACCAACTGGCCTTTGTTAGGGTTACCATTGCTGTGATGAAACACCACGAACAAAAGCAACTTGGGGAAGAAAGGGTTCTATATACATATAACAGATGAGGACAGGAACTCACACAGGAGGCAGGAAATGACGCAGAGGTTATGGAAAGGTGCTGCTTACTGGTTTGCTTCCCATGGCTTGCTCAGCCTGCTTTCTTACAGAACAAGGACTGTCAATCCCAGAGGTGGTCCCATCCACAACTCCCCAAATTGATGTGAGTTCTCCCAAATCAGTCACTAATTAAGAAAAATCCCTAGAGGCTTGCCTACAGCCAAATCTTATGGAGACTTTTTTCTCAATTGAGGTTCCCTCCTCTGACGATTCTAGCTTGTGCCAAGTTGACATAAAACTGGCCAGTACACAGGGCATCTCAGGGCCACTCAGGGAATATACTATCCCCAGTGCCTTGTTTGACCCCTCTGTCCTAGACACCCTCCTTCTAGAGAGGTAAGACGGTTAGAATCTATGGCAACCTTAAGGTGCCCATTTCCACCTCTGAGTTCTGCACCCCCAGAGGGTGCTTGGCATGCTTAAGGCAGGCAGGGTATAGAATCAAGAACTTCCACTCTAATTCTAACTCAACACCTACCTGAAGCTGCCACCTGCTAGGTGGTCCCATTAGCCTCTCTGAGCCCTAAGGTTGCTGCGCTGTCACCCACTCACACAATAAATATTTTCTGTCAACCCACCTGTGGGCAGGAGCATGCCTGGGGTCAAGGCACCATCTTATACATAAGAAAGGAGCACCCACAGGAATACCATGCAGGACCTGAAGACACCTGGCCTAGTCGACATGTAGGTGAGTGTTGAAGAATTATTAAGTCCGGCGATATATTAATAAAGACACATGAGACATGTTTAAAGATACCATCCAGATAGACCTAGGAGAGTTCACAACACGCCATCTTCCAACCCCCACTCCTCTCCCATCCTGGAAGTTTATTAATTCTAAAAGCCCCTCCTAGTTCTCTCTTAAAAGACTATGTGCATGATCAGAGATACATTGGTTTACTCCTCCCAAACTCTGGCCACTGAGGCCTGTCCTCATCTATAGTGGGGACTGGTGATGCAAACAAATGACTTCTTTATCAGCAACTCTATTTACATTAAGCTAAGAGAGAGTGGCTCTTATTCATCTGAGAAAACATGCTAGTTCAACCAAAGAAATCAATTCCTGCCAGGCTTCAGGCAGTCAGTGCAATGAATCTTCAGCGAATATAATATCTGGAGATACATTCAAATATACCCCAACAAGTGAAGGGAAGTGTTGGGTGGTGGAATGGAATCAAGAGGACCCCAAGGCTCCTTAGTTGGAGGGACCTAACAGGTAAAACCAGGGCTGGGAGCCTAGAAGGGCCATTGTGGCAGGGAGAAGATGCCTGTGGTCTGAAGGAGACAGACAGTGAGGAAAGACAGGATACTCTAGCTGTGACTACCCACTCATTCACGGAGGATAAAGATCCAAGCTCCATGCACAGACTTGACCCAGGCAGTATGGGAACCACTGGGATTTTCAGGAGGGACATGGGCTACACAAAGCAAGGATGGAAGGTCTTGAAGATCTGTAGCTGGGTTGGGGTACGTGCCAAGAGTATCTTCTGAGCTGCACAGGTGCCCACAGGCTGTGGCTAAGGTATCCCCACTGCCCTGCGGGCCAACATGCCTTTAGCTGGCCATGAACTGCTAGGTGGAGGGGCCAGTGATCCTCAGAATCATGGCCCTGAGGCTCCCATTGGCAGAATTCCCACATTATTTGTCCCCCTTCTAGCCAGCTCTTTGTCAAGCAGCAGCTTTATACACGCACACGCACGCACACACACGCACACGCGCACACACACACACACAAAGGAAACAGCAAAAAGCAGAACCAAATTTCCCAGAGGCCTGGAGGATTTTAAAATGCATCCGAACACTCTGTACGGTTTAATTAAACAATTTTAACGCCAACTTCCAAGTTGTCCTATGCTTGTCGCTCTCATTCCTTGCTAGCCACGTGAACATATTATGTGTTCATTGTTTTGAACCCGACTTTCTCATCTCTATCTGAGTAGTGTCTGCTTTTCATTTCCTCTCCTGAAGGCAAGTCTGTGTCACGTGGATGTGCTTACCCCCTGCAGCAAAACAGACATTATCTCTGGCTGATGGGTGCTCAGGTGTGGAAGGCCACCACAAATCACCACAGGACATTGAGGAGACAGTGTCATCACAGGAACATGAGACCCTGTAAGGACAGTACAGCAGGTCCTCAAAAGGCTTGACAACGTGGGAGGGGGAGGAGACATGGGAAGAAGTTTCCTAAGGTGTAAATCACACTGTAGGTGGCCCTGTAGCTAGTCCATAAATGCACTCTGGTTCCTGCTGGCTGTGAGTACTGTCAGACCATAGCTTTCCTTTAAATAACAGTTCAAAAGTCCATAGCCAGAGCTAAGGAAATGGCTCAGTCATACATATACACAAACATACACAAGTCCAGGGCCCTTTCCCTTTTACAGAAATTTGGACAGTCGAGTGTACCAGAAATGGGCGAGACGGCCCTCAAATCTAGGGTATTTGAAGTTCCTGTAGGCGCCACAGGGCCCTGTAGAAAACCAGTCTGGCCCTCTCCTTCTACTTTACAGCTGGGCTCTGCAAGGATGCCTCCTGCTCTGCTTGTGTCCTCCCATTCCTCAGCCATCTCCTGGTTTCCAGAGGGCCTTTGCACAGGGGCTGGAGAGCTCTCAGATCCTTATCCTCCAGGAAGTCTAGCTTGACCTCTGAAGCACTTGCCCTGGCCAACAAATATTTGTTCCCTCCATCCATACACTTGTTCATAACCTGCCTCCCACTGGAATGAAGCTCCCAGGAACAAGGATAAGATTTACAGTGGTCACTTCTGCTGTACTTTCAGCTCCAATTAGGGCCTGACACATTATCGGCCTCCAACTACTTTTCAAGCAAACCACTGAATCTTGCACTTCATCTTAACCTTTAACAAGGGGTTTAAGGAAATAGCTAGGTTTACCAGTGACCTTGTCCAGGACCCTGCTTTGGCATGATTTGTTTCACGTGACTGCACTTCTTTTGGCTGTGTTCAAGGCTCTAGGCTCTCCCTGGTCCCTCTCCTGGGTGGATGGGTCCTTAATTGCTCTTTGAGGACCTTAATTATGAGGCACAGCCACCCACTGGTAAGTAGAAGCATTAAAATAGAGTAAATGTTTTCCTTTTCTTGAAAAGTTCACATATACAAGAGGTGCTGTTGGCCCCAGTGGCCTGCCCAGCCTGGACCTGCACACAAAGGCTATAGCTCCTGCCTTCCACCACCTTCCTCCAGCCTGTGCCCTTCCCAGGCCCAGTTGTGAGATCCTCCCACAGTCCCAGAACCACACATGGGAAGCTCCACTTCTCTGCATCTCACCCTGCCCGTCCAGGTCTGAGGTTACTAAGCAGCTCTAAGCCCTCCAAAGAACCCAGCAGCTAATGCTGCCCCAGGGCAGAGAGGGAGGCTGCTCTTTGTCTAGGACAGGAGTGGTCTTTCCCAATAACAGAGCCTGAAGTGAAGGTGAAAGAGCCCCTTGTTGGTTGAAATTTGAGTGGATACACACCTAGTAGCTGGAATTTTACGACCCTGGAATGGTAATTGGGAGAAAGCAAAAATCCCTGCATACCTTCAGTGGAAGAGGGGGTGCTGCCCCTCTGCTCATGCTTCCATGGGACAAGGGTTGTGCAACCCCTGGAGTATAAAGGGAGATTCAGCGATATGCTCAGGGTATACCCTGTGCACCAGAGGGTGCTGGGAGGGCCCATTCGGCTTGCACTCCTTCATCAGGTCCTTCTGTGTGCCCCAGTCCCCAAGAGAGAGGGGGAGGGGAATGGGTACCGGCAAGTTTTCGGAAACTGGAAATGTGGGGGAGCTGCATACAGGAGGGCCCGGACTTCCCCAGGACAATCGGTGTTGTATCGTGCATCGCGCCCCACGTCGCCCACGCGCATCAGGACACACTGGCGCCCCGACACACCCAAGACACATGCGGTGGGGGAAGGGCACGCGCCTCGCGGACATGGACACGGCGTGCCTCCCACGCCTGCTGAGCCCCGCCCCCTACCCGACCCTAGCAGCGGAGGGAAGGGGCGGCGCGCGAGGAAAGGAGGGGGTCCCCGCCGGCTCTGTGCCCCCGCAGTGGGGGCGGGGAAGGACGTTGGCGCTGCTTCCTCCGCCCCTCGCCGGAGCATCCCTGCGAGCGCCCCCTGCTGCCGTGGAGGAGGGGGGGGCGCGGACCGGGTTCGCCCAGTCCTGGACTTGGGGCAGGCGGGATACGGGCACCGGAGAGGCACGGAGCAGGGGATGTCTTGGGGAAGCGTGCGCTTGGGTGGGGGCGGGGCGGGCTGATGACCCTCGCCCACTCTCTGTCCCCATCTCGGTCCCTGCGGGTCGCCCCCGGCCCGCCCCGGCCGCGCTGGCCCCGCCCCATGGGCCGCCCCCGCCGCCCCGCCCCCCGCCACTGCTCACTCCGAAGTTTCCTGCGCTGTGCGCGGACGGGCTCCAGGGCTCGCTGGCTCCCTCTCCGGCTCGGCCGCGCCCCCGGCCCGTGCCCGCGGTCCGCGCCCGCCCCGCCGTGCATTTAGCGGTTTTCCGCATCGGGACACCGTTACCGCTGCTGGGAGGGCCGGAGCCAGAGCCTTCACGAGAGCTGGTGCCCGGTGGGCCGGGGGCGCGGGCGGGGGCGGCGGTACTGGCCGAGCTCCGGACTCCGGGCTGGGTCCCCACTGACAGCGCCGCCTGGGTGATGCCCGCGGGGACGCCACCGGCCACCGGAGCGAGGTCAGACGCGGCGGGTACGCGCGCTTACTGCGCGCCTGGGACCCTCTGAACTTGAGCTCTGTGGGCGCAGAGCCCCTCAGGCTCCCGCAGCCCTTCGCCTCGGCCTTGGGGGTGGGGCTGCCAGCCTTTGCGGGCGGGAGGGGGCGGGAGGGGGCGGGGGGCGCATTTGTCTCTAATAAGGAGAGACAAAGACATCCCGGCGGCCGCGGCTGTTCCCGCAGCTCCGCTCCGCCTGAGGCGGGGCGGGGGCGTCGTTCCTGGACCAGGGTCACCGCCTGCCCTCCCTTCGCAGGTGCTGCCCGCCGCCACCATGACCGAGGGCACGCTGGCCGCGGAAGAGGTCCGGGTGCCCCTGGGAGCTTCGCCTCCGGCCCCTGCAGCGCCGGTGAGGGCTTCCCCGGCGAGCCCTGGGGCTCCCGGGGCGCGAGGAGCAGCGAGGATCCGGGTCCGGCGTGTTGGCTCCCGAGAGCCCAGCGACAGAGTGTGGTGCGGACTTGGGCACCGACGAGGAACAGCCGGTCCCATACCCGGCACTGGCGGCCACCGTCTTCTTCTGCCTCGGGCAAACCACGCGGCCGCGCAGCTGGTGCCTCCGACTGGTTTGTAACCCATATCCTTAAAGGGTTGGAAGGCGCTGGGGACTGGGGTGTGGGACTCTCCCTGCGTATACCCTGTGAACCCCAGCTTGTGGCATCCGACGCGAGCTAGGTAGGGGTGCTAGGGCAGCGTTCTTAAAGATGATGGGGGTACGCCTCGGAACTCGCCTGTGGGATCAAGGTTCAGAGATAACTCGGGACGGGAGCGTATGGGCAGAAGCAGCGAGGATGCCGCCGGCTTGGAAGGAAAAGAAACTCCTGGCATTCTTTGTGGGGTGGGATGAGGTGGGGAGGAGATGGGAATCCCTGCCTTCTGAGCTTTCCAAACGAACACCTGACCATGTGTTAAGGACCCTCGCTGGAGGCTGGGAGGCCGGAAAGGGAGAAAGTTTTCCACCTGCTCTGTGGGCGCTGTGTGTCGGGCAGGACTGGTCCTTAGTTCTCCGCGGAGAGGTAGTGGCGTTGGTTGAGAACTCACTCTTCCAGGATGAAGTCCATTCAAGGGGCTGATTTAAGACATGGCGCAGCTAGGGGAGGGGAGGAGGCAGCTAGCATTGAACCGACCCCCTTCTCCACAGTTGCCTTTCTAGAGAGGAAGGGATTGCGCCTTTTTTCTTGGCCCCAAGGGCATAGTCTTTCAGAGAAGCTTCCAGAAAAGGGTTGGGTCAGTGCCTTGATATATCTGGAGTGCAAAAAGAGGCTTCTGGCCTCGGAGCAGGTGGCCTTTCGGGGACTTCCCTGGCAGGCTCTGAGGGGAGCTGAAATAGTGCCTAGTAGTGCTTGCCCACCCCCACCCCCACCCCCAGCAACTCATCGGAGCTGGTCATCAGAGTAGGCTGGGCTGTGGGTGCTGCTGCTTCCTTCCTGGGCTGGGTGGGTGGAGGGCCAAGGGGAGTTGACATGGGCCCATAAACACTCTTGAGCAGAGTCGGAGACAGAGGCAAAATGAGCAATGTGTGTATATGTTTCTCTACCTTGTGTGTTTAACTGTATAAATATTAAATACAAAAGAGAAATCTGTACCAAAAAAAGTAATAAAGCCCGTGTTTCTTTTCACTCCAATCCAAACACCGGGTGAGTCAGATTTTTCTCTGCTTATAAAGGAGGATGGTGGTCCCAGGGCTGTGGCCTAGTCTGAGCCAGCTTGGGCTCCAGTACCTACCACCGTCTTTGTCCTCTGCAGCTGAGTGTGGTAACTGTTGGTGGTGGGCATCCTCTGGGTTGGCTGGCCCTATGTGCAGGAGCAGGGTGACCTTGTATGTCAGCTGTCAGTTTGTCCCCTCTGCAGGATCTAGACCAGAGGTGACTAGGCCATTTGGTTTTGGTGGAGAGGAGGTGTGGCTGAGAGTTGTGGTGGGCCACTGAGCAGTGCCACTGTGGATCCCAGGGAGGGGACAGAGACCAACCCTGTGTTAATGCCTGTTTTTTCATTTCCAACACTATACACACAAGGGGAAGCATGAAGTGGGCCTAGATTTGCTCTCCTGACAGCCAGGATCTGAGGCTGACCCTGGATCTCTGGGCTGCTGTGTCCCTGAAGACTTCTAACAAGGCTGTTTCTGTTGCTGTGTGCAGGAGAGGTGGGAATGGGTGGCTCGTGTAGGTAGAATGAGTCCTCAAGGGCTGCGGAGCTGACATTGCCACCCGGCCTGAGCCAGCTTTGTGTCCTGAAGTAGAAGATACCTTTGTCATCTGAGAGAGACTCAGGTGTTGCCAGCCCTGGAAGGGAGGCAGGAGGCTGTGGAGAACTCTCAGCTGGGGAAGAGAATGCCAGGCCATCCCTGCAAGTGAGACCAGCAAAGGGAGAGAGGTGGGTCTTCCCCTCCTGCTCTCAAGTATACCCCTGCCTTAGAGCTGCTGGCAGTTTCCAGGAGCCCTGCCACACCCCCATCTTCTTGCTGCATGTACCCCAAGACACAGTTTTACTCTCCTACTGCTGGAAAGAGGGATTCTGAGTATTCCCAACTTGGGGGGTGGTGCCCTACAAAGATCTGGGTTCTCAGCACTCTGGATTTGTCCAGTGTCATTAAAGCCCTGGCCACATGGGGATGGGTCTCACACACACCCCCCCAACAGATGCCAGGCTCCGAAGTAGGGGTGTGAACCTGGGCCTCAGAGAGATCCTAAAATAAGCTGCATGCCGGGACAGGCGGGGGATCAGCTTACTGGGGAAGCCCATGTGGGCTGAGGCTTTCTGAGCTCTTTGAGGCTCTTTACATTCCTTGGAGTTGGGAGGGGCTGGCTTTGTATGAGGTAGGGGAGCCAGGTGATTGGCATGGCCAGGGTTTTATAAGGGACTGTGTAGTGTCCTGTGCCTAGGGGTTATTTCCTGGGCCTTAGTTCTGCCCTACAGGTAGACATAGTGTCAGCGGGACCCTTCGTCTTTCCTAGAGGGTGAACTCCAAAAGGAGGAAAATCAGCTTTGCCCAGGTGAACCTTGACTCTTAAGAAGCAGCTCCTGGTTCCCAGCAGATGCCTGCTAGCCATAGCTAGACTTCTATTGGCTGTTGGAACACAGGGAAGGACCTTCTCTCAGTCCCGGACCTTTCTGGAACTTTTCTATGGCTAGCCAGGCTACCAATATACACTGGTTCTGGTTCTGCCTGGATGGTGTCTCCCCCCTCCCTGTGGCAAAGGAGCCTCCAAGGACAGCCTTTGTCTTTATTGATTTCATTTGCTCTTTAAAAATACAATCGGGCTGGAACTTTTGGGGAGAGCGCTGTTTCTCCTACACAGGCTTATTTATAGAGGAAGGTGGGTGGGACCCGTGTGTTGTAGCCTGCTCCACTGGGTTATGTTCTGCCCCGGCTCCCCCAACCCCACCCCAGGCTCCTGACCCAGAACTGCCTGCTGTGTAGCTGCCTGTCCCAGCAAGGGAAGGCGGGGCCTCCCAAGGGTGTGAAGCTCAGGAGTGGGCACACGGCTGTTCTGTGTCAACAAGGGATATGAGCTAAGGATGTTTAGGATCTGGGAGTGACCTGAGACATTCAGAGGTGAGAGTTTTTAGGATTCCTTCTAACCTCTCCTTCCCCATAACAGACACCCGAAGTACCACGTCACTGACAAATTGAAGGACATGTCAAGGTCATGTAGGTGAGGAGGAGCTTGTTGGGCCCAGCCCAGCTTGGAAGCGCACACATCTGATGTACCCTTGGCTAGACAATTATGGCATCTTTTAAAAATAATGTTTTGAGATATTCAAGGGCACTCTGCTCCAAGGTGGTTGCCAGTACCTGGGTCACCACTGGCATGCACGTCCCTGGTGGGGACACACAGGGCACTGGTCTGGTAGGGTCAGTCCTTTGTCCTTGCCCTGGCTTTGCCTGAATCCTGAGCTTTGAGAACGATCTATCTCTGCTGTTTCAGAGCATCCAAGCTGGCTCCCAGGAACTGTCTTGATTGTTGGAGGTGACTGGCCCTCTAGGGACTCCTGAGTCTAAATTCTGAGCCAGGACTCCTGTGGCCTTGGCTGGCACCTTGCCCAAGGAGCACTGTGGTCTCTTAGGGGGTCCTTTAAGGACTCTTGGATCCTAGGTGGAGGTGATTGCTCTCTCCTAATCTCTGTCCATAGCCTGACACCTTGCTGGGTCTTCCTCCTACTGTTAACTATCCATGTCCACTTCTTTAGACTCTGGAGACTCTGATTGACAGTCTGGCAGGGAAGCTGCTATCTCCTTTAATGTCCACCACTCTCACTCAGTTAGAATTATGGGATGTGGATCAGAGGAATACTGGCTTCCTGCATCTTGATGGGCACTCTCATCTGCCTTAGGATGTTAGCCCTGCATTTCAGGAGTCAGCTTTCCCCAAGGTCCTTGATCTGAGCCATGTGTGCAGGTCATTGCTGGGAAAGGAGTTGCAGGACACATGTCCCACACCTTTGAAACTACTAGCTAACATCTTGGCACTCTAATACATTTGCCAAGCAGGAATCTGGAGCATGTGTTGATTCATGCTGTGTCTGGGTGAGGATGCACCATGGTTCTGGGGCTCATTTGGAACAGGGTTACTAAGATCTGTACATAGTAGAGGGATGTTGGGATGCCCTAGATGGAAGTCTCCCAGGACAGAGTCTTCCAAACTTCTGTTGGAGAGTCATTCATACCCACATTAGGGAGGTGACAGGTCCACATAACCATGTGATATCACCTTTCCTGTCTTATCCTCCATGAAATGGGCATGATGCCAGTGAGGTCGAGCATGTCCTGGTGAAGGACTCAGGGTACATAAAGGCCCATGAGGACAAAGTAGGAGACACAGTCTAGGATGGGCTGTGCTCTGGCAGGGACCATGCCTCCCAGATATGCTTATGTGTCTTAGAAGTAGTTATGTTACCTTAGTGTGTTTGGCTTTGTTAGGGCTGTCATGACCATCATACAGTGTCCAGGTGGACTGACCTCCTAACTGAAGCGTTGTCTTCCTAACCAACATATCACCCATCTGTATACTGGCCACCAGGGATGGGTGACCCCAGGCTCATCTCTGTTGCCGTTGGATGGTGGCTCCTTTTACCAGGCCTTACCCTGTTTGTACCTAATCATCCCTGGTGTTGACCAAACCCAGTGCTCCTTCCTGATAGTCTCAGTACCTCAAGTGGACACAATGGGGACCATGGCAGGCCCCACCACCCTTGTTCTCCATGTGCACCTTCCCTAATGGATCCTTAACCTCCCTGTGTTGTAAGAAATTATAAACGGAGGGATTCCTCATACCAGTTGCCTTAGCTACCTCATTCAGCAAAGGTCTTCCCAACAGAACCCATCCAGAATACAACTGTCTTCGTGCCTGTGGTAGGTAGAATCCTTTGGAGGGCATGGAGTCTGGACCAGAGGCTGCTGGTTCCAGTACCAGGGAAGTGGTAGCTACTTGCAAACACTGAGTCTGTGTGAGAAGAGGCTGGTAGCAGGACCAGACAGGCCAGCAAGTGCCATAGTTCTGCTCCTGAGGTAAGTGGGAACTACAGCTGATCTGAAGTAGAGGGGACTATGGGGAAAGGGTTCTGGATCTCCAGAGTGTGCTGTTAGGAGTGTGGACTGTGAGATGGGATGGATAATTGGGATATGGAAGAGGAGTTGGTAGGCCAGTCTGGGGACTTGGGAATCTAGTGTACTCCCTGGTGGGGTTTTGGATCCTTCCTCAGAAAGAGGGCAGTGTTGGAACCCAGCCTGGTGGGACATTGAGGTAAGCCGGGAATGTAAGGGTACTGCAGGACAAAGAATGAGAGGTGGGTGCTGGTGCCATTATACTCTGGAGGCATGGCCTGGATAGCATGCTTAAGACACCCAGCTCTATGCTGGTAGAGTAAGCCACTGATGCTTGCTGTGAGTGTCTCCGTGACCTGTATGAGCACACAGGGTGGTCTGGGAGCTCCCTTTGCTTCCTCGTGTGCAGTGGGCCTGGCTCCCAGAGCTGCTGGCAGACGCCCCACTCAGGGTCAGGATGTGGAAGAATGCGGGGGATGGGGCAGCTTGTCAAACAGGGATGAATCCAGAGCAGTGGCTTGTGGCCAAGTCCAATCCTCGGTCTTGAGCAGTCAAGGTCAGGCGTGCAAATCCGTTACCTTTGTTTATGCAGATGTCGGCCCTGGTGCTGATCTGAGCCTGCTGGGGAAGGGGCAGTGGCTCTCAGGACCTGACTCAAAATGTTCCTTCCCCCACCTTGTAAGCCATTAACCTTTTCTCTGATCCTGGGTGGTCAATCCTGGCCTAACTTGGAGCACCCCTAAGAAATGTGGGCCCAGGTTAAATTTCCAAGCCTGAGATTAAAGGCTGGCTACAGCTCTGGGCGGAAGCAAGGTGTGGTGTGCATCATAAACCTTGTGCTGTGGTTAGAGCTGGTCCTTGATCAGAGATAAGGGACAAGGCACAGTCCAGGGGACCAGGGATGCAGAGGAAAGGGACCTACTGGCTTTCAGCCCCATCCCCAGCTCTAGAGAGTTGGCAGAAGGTCTGGGCATCATACCCAGAGCGATATGCCTGCCTGGGATGACAGGCTCGCCACTCAAGCCACTCACCATTTCCTCAGGAAGGGCCATATGGAATGGACTTGAGCCACTGCTGCCACGTGGTCGCCAAGGCTGGTATCTCTGGCATCTCAAATCCCTCTAGGCAGTGTGGCTGGCAGGAGGAGGAGGTGAGCCACAGGCTGGCAGGGAGATTGGGGTTCTGGCTGAACTGTCACAGCCTGCAAGGGCAGATAATCAGGGACAACTGAGGAATGTTAAAGTGGGTGCTGGGCTGGGGAATTTCGGCCTCTACATGCTCATTGCCTCCACCACTGGGATGTGTGAGCCTTGGACAGAGAAGCCGAGTCAGGAGCCAGCCCCTCCTAGCTCAGCACAGGCTGATCTTGGTACAGGAGGATTTCAGGGGTCCTAGAGGACTCTTTTCACATGTAGGCTACCCAAGCCTTTCCTGGAGTTGAGGGCTGGACTCAGAAACCCCTGCCATGCTCTGAAAGTTAGGTGTTGCCCTAGTGATTAAAGCAGTTTTTCTGACTGCCCGTGTTGGGGGGAGTCCATCAGACTTGATGCAAGCACACTCATTCCTGCACCCACACCCACACACACCTCCTAATAAGAGACCCAGGGGCAAGGCCTCAGCCCTGCGTTGTCCAGCCAGATTTCTTCACCCTTTGCTGTCTGTGTCCCTTGGTACTTTTGTGTTCTTTCACTTAGAGAAGTAACTATGGCATAAAATTGAGCATTAGGTAAAGAATCAGCATGGAGCTTCAGTTTCTTGGCTGGCCAGACCTGTAGCAAACAGTAGGGAGAGGACCTGCTTAGGGCTGGGGAACAGTCCGGTCCTGGGGACCACAACCCCTGCCTGGCTATGTGGAAATAGATGAATGTTGCATCCTGCCGTGACCTGACCCTGGCAGCACACAGGATGTTCCTGGCAGGCACAGTGGTTGGCTAAGTTACTCTGTCCTCTTCCCTTTAGACTGTGCTAGTGCTGTCCCCTCCCCAGGCTGGGCTCTGGTTGGTACAGCTGGAACAGCGACCAGAGGAAGGGGCTACAAGGGTATAAGGCTGATTGCACTGCCACCCCAATTCATTCTGGTCCTTCTCTTTACCAGTCTCTGCCTGGTGGAGCCCTTGGTATTGAGGGTGGTGCTCATCTTTGGGCCTCTCACAGGCATGGAGACTAAGGGAGGCACCCTGATACTGTGTCAGAGGACAGTGCCATTTACAGTTGGAGGAGCTGGAACCTCTTGGATCCTGTAGGTCCCTGTAGCTGCAGGGAGGTTAGCAGTCCAGTTGACTCTGATACCTATGTATACAGAGTAGTTGGGGGCAGGGTGATGAATGAGCAGGTGCAGTGGCTAGATGTGGTGCAGGGTGAGGTCTGTTGGCCAGGTCTGTTGTACACAGGGCTAGTGCAGCAGGTGCTCCAGCGGGGACTCAGGCTGGTAAGGACAGGCTCCATCCCCTGGGGCTGCTCTCAGCCCCAGTTCTGAACAGCACCTGGACTCCCTGGGGCTTAATGTGTTGGCCAGTACTGGGATAAGCAGTATCAGACATGGTGACAGAAAGGATGGGTTCAGTGGGTCTTCTGGAAAGTAGTGGGACCTTTAGGGTAAGCAGACTAGAGTGAAATTGGGGTGGTGGCGGAGGTGCCAAATTGCATTGTTTCTGTGGACAGATCACCTTTTGGGCCTTGTTTTTTTTTTCCCCCCTGTGGCCCTATAGTCTCCAGCTGAGGGCCTACACACACAATACTTCAGTTGCTGTGTTGGGTTGAACATTGTCCCCTTCAAAGTCTGTGACCAGCAGAATAGGAGGCAGCCAGTCATCATCTCCCCATCCCCCCATTCAACAATGGGATGTTTCCAGATGTAACTAGTTGAGCTGAGGATAGGCTGGACTGGGTGCCCCAGATCCAATGATGGGAGTCTCTGTGAGGAGAAGACAGGCTGCGTGACAACTGTGAGAGATACTGGAGCAGTGTGACCACAGCCATAGAACACAAGGACTGTCGCTGACACCAGGAGGTGTAGAAGGCCAAGCACAGCCTCCCTGGAGCCTTGGAGATAAGCAATCCCTGCTGAAAGGCCTGGACTGGGGACTTCTGGCCCAGACTGAGCAGGAGTGAGTTCTGTGGTTTGAGGCCTGTGGTGCTTTTTACAGAGCCAGAGAACCCAGCCCAGCTGGTGGCATGCTTGCCCACATGGTTGTGAGTGTGCCTTTCTGTGCATGCACGCTTGAGTGAGCCTTTCCCGGATAGCATGCCCCACCCCTGGAGGGAGATGAGCGGTTCCGCTTGGCTAGGGCAGGAGGCTGTGATGTGCTAACTGGAGGTGGCCACTTGGGATAAATCAGATGCTCAGTGTCAGGCTCTAAGACAAGGGGTGGGCCACCTAGGGAGAGGAGAAAATCAGCCATGAAATTGGTCATTCTGACTGCCTGGTCTGCCAGGCAGGCCATGCACGGGCTCCCTATTCTTGTCAGAGGCCCCACACAGAGGCTACTGTAGGTGCCTGGTGAGATCATGGGGAGATCTCCAGGGAGATCTGAGCCACTCCCATCCAGACCAGGGAATCTCTGGAAGGCGCCCTGCAGGACAGTCCTCAATGGGGGTCTCAGGTGAGTTTTTACAGAGAGGACCACTCTGCTTAGGAGGGAGCCTGCTGAGCCTCCCTGGGATTCCTCAGCCCTCTCTCCATCCTGGTGGTCTCAGTCCTTCAGGAGCTTTTCTGCTGTTTGTGAGTACAATAGTGGATGGAAACAACAGGTGAGCTCGCTCGGCTGTGAAAGCTGATGTTCGGGTTCCCAGAACTGTGGCCACTAAGGCCTTGTATGTTACCTGGATCTAGCTGTTTGTAACTGTGCCCAGAGGAACAGGATCGTCTCCCTCTTGGTGTCCATGGAGAGGGGTGTTGACCACAGATGGCCAGGGAGGAGATTGCTCTAGTGAAGTTGACCCTGCCCCCAGCTTCTAGCCCCAGCTCAGAGAAGACTAGGAAGTACATTATTGCCCATTAGGTTTCTCCAGGGGATACTCAGGCCCTGCTCTGCTAAGGCTGACCATTGGATAGTGATCAGGCTAAGGGGATGTGGGATGGGTATAAGTAGGGATGGCTGGAGGGAGCAGCTGTGGCCTGAGAGTGAGACTCCCGGGGTGCTTGTTCTTGTGGCTACTCTGTGGGAATAAGGTCCTGTGGCCACCTTGAAGCTGTCTGGGTACTTCCTGGCTAGTGGCCATGTGTTCCTGCCTTGAGGATAACTGACCTTCAAGATTTTTGTGTCCTTTAGGTTCATGCCCAACTTCTCTGATCTATGCTTCAAGCAGGAGAGGTAGTCTACAAGTTGAAGGCCTACACCCCTGTTTAGAAAAGCCATGCCCCATCTGCATCTGGCAGGACCCAGTTATGCAGCTGAAGGTGGTGGAGAGCCTGGTGAGAACCAGGGACCCTGTGTAGGGCTTGGGGTTGGGGAAGTATAAGGATGTCTGTTATTCAGCAGGACCCCTTTTTTTTCTAAGCCAAGGATTCTAGCCCTAGGATGCCTGGTCAGTATTCCCTGAGGAGCAGTCTAATGTGATACGGGCATAAGAAACCTCCTGCCCAGATGCCCAGGGAACAGACACTGCTGTCAGGAAGGAACAGAGGGCCATGAGGGCCATGGGGACCACATGGCAGTATCCTGCCATGTCCCTTTGTCTTTGGCAGCAGACACCAGTCCAGCCTCTGGCCGACAGCTGGTGAGTCAGCCTGCATTAGTGCCTCATTAAAATGGACAGGCTCTTCCTGGGCTACTGAGGGAAACCCAGTCTTCTCCTGCCCTTGCCCTGGCTGTGCCTAAAACTGGTCAAAGCCTCCACTCTGACAGCTGTGCTTGCTGCATCACCACCCATACCCACCACACCATGGACTCAGCGAGGTTCAGGGTGCCCATAGGATACTTCCCATAAGACACTTCCCTCCAGTCCCTTCTAGGGTGGCGGCAGCCTAGGCCTGCTGTGTCACTGTGGTGACTAGATGGGACTTGCAACTATCACCAGCTTTGCCAGGTCTTAGGATCCGCCTAGGGTCACCCAGCATCTTCTGCACTGTGGAGTGAGGGTCCAAGTCGGTTCCTTGCCCACAGCTCGTAGTGCTGAGTCCACATGGCCATTTTCCAGGCTGATTTCACAGTAGTGGTGTTGGGGTGGGGTGCAGGCATGGCAATCTTCTCCAGTGTTGTCTGTGGGTGATACAGGCCAGCTCTGGGGGTGGGTCTTGTTGCTGGAGGAAACTTAGGGTACTCTGTGAAATTAGTGTTTCTACCAAACGGTGCGGACTAGGGTTAAAGTAAATGAAACATAAAATAAGAGTGTTTTTTTTTCCATTTGAAATCCAGGTTTAAAGCTTGGGGAATTGATTATTATTACATGTTGTGTATGTGCATGTGTGCCACTGTGCACATGTGGAGGTCAGAGACACCTTGTGGGGGTCAGTTCTCTCCTTGTATCATGTGGATCTTGGAAATCCAGCTCCACTGTTATGCTTAGTGGCATATGTCGTTACCTGCAGAGCTATCTCAGGCTCTTGGTTTTGAGACAGAATCTCATGAAGCCCAGGCTGGCCTTGACTTTATATGCAACCAAGGATGACCTTGAACTTTTGATCTCCCTGCCTCTATCTCCCGAATGCTGAGATTATAGGTCTGTACCACTATGCCTAGTTGATGTGATCACTGGGCTCAGACTTGGGACTCTGTGGATGCTAAGCATATACTCTACCACCTGAGCTCTATCTCCAGCCCGTGTCTTTTTAAATCTTAGGAATTGTATGACCTCATCCCAAGCACTTTGGTTTAGAGGGCTTTAGTTACCTAGTGGGGACATGGCCTTCAGCCTCCAGGTGTGGGATCCTCCTCATTGATGTGATCAGCACTGTCTGACATTCTTGTGTGAGTGTGTCTCTGGTTAGCCCTTCAGACCCTGGATCCAGGGAAGCCTCTGGCACCCAGTCTGGTGAGATGGTACCTACTTGGAACACCTGGCCCCTGGCCCTGAACAGAGGGGATGTATTGGTCATCACATGCTAACTGAGTATATGATGTGGCTACCCCCACCTGCCAGAGCCTCAGTTTACTTCTCTGCAGCATGACCCATGTAGGTAGTCCCCGCCAAGCTCTGCCCCTCTCCAAGTTCTGGGGCTTCTGGTCACTTGTCCCCCTCACAACCCTGGCACAGCCAGTCCTGGCTTTGGGTGTGGACTGGCTGCTGCTTCCCCACCTTATTCTCTAAGGAACCTCAGCGGGACCGGCTTGTCGGTGGCACACCTCCTTCTGAGGCCCCAGGTTGGTCCTGGGTCTTCATTGTTCCTGTGTAGGAGACCCTGCCAGACCCATTTCTATGGGATTCAGGCCTGAGCCCCATAGAGAGGACCTTGTGCAACATGGTTGGTCTGGGTTTTGCTTATGTTGTCACAAGCTGGGTGTGGGCCATTGTAGCTCAGGAATAGGACGCATGGGGGCTCGTGGCCCCTGTTGAGTTTCTGAGTATGAGTCATTCCAGTTCCCTAGATTTGCCTAGCTCCTGGAGGCTGATGGCTTCATCTTCTTTCACTACCACAGTCCTGCCCCTAAACTGTGTGTCCACCAGGAGCACCCTCTCCGCAATGAATCCCAGGCGAGTTGGTTCTGTGGGGGTTCCAGGATGTGAAATACTCTTCAATAACACAGGTGGGTAGTGCTGGCCTGCTTGGCGAAGAGGGGGTTCCTGAAGACGTCTGTGGGGCAGGTTGTGTGTCATAAGGAAGGTGAGGCCACTGCCCGAGAATGACTCCCTCAGACCACCGTGCTCCCAGTGCACCATCCAGAGAGATGTTCCCAAGCTAGAAGTACCATCAGAGTGAGCTTGTCAGGTTAGCCTGGGAACAAAGGCTCACCAACTAGTAGCAGATTCCAGGCCATGGTGTTTGTCTCAGAAGCTGGGCCTGCTGCCCTGCTCTTCCATAGCATCCCAGAATCTCATGTGCTTCTCAACGTTGGGATCTGGGTCACCAAGCAAATAGGACAAGGCCTAGCCAGCATGAAGCCACAAGGGGAGGCTCGGTATGTGATGAGAAGGGATAGAGAGTCTTACCTACCAAGGCGTGGTTCAGTAGAGCTTCTTGGGGGTACTTGGCATCTCAGAATCAACTTTGGGAATTCAGAAAGCCAGAGGGAGAGATCTTCAGGCCACCCCATTCCTTCCTATGCCCAAGTCCTTGTCATACTCTCTGTGTCCCTAACTCCGTCCCCAGTGGCAGTGTACCACCCTTCCCAAGGTGCACACTGCCTATAGCTCTGGCTGCTTCAATTCCACACCAGGCTGGCATCCCCTCTGCACCTTCCCTGCTGACTTTCCTTTTTCCAGGGTGTCGGGATGTAAGCTGGTTTCTTCTCACTTGCTGTGAAAGAATGGACTATAATACACTGTGCCCTGTGCATGGGCGGGCTCGTGGCTTCTAATTGGGAAATTGGCTGTCTGGGCCTGGCCCACTGGGCTGTTACTACAGTGTGGGGTGTGAGCGGCACAGGCTGCAAACAGTTCCTGATTCTTGCCTTTTAATTGTGCATTGCCATATCTCTGTGACCACTCCCTTGTCTTCATGGTTCTGTAAAGGACATGTTCCTGATTATGAGCTCCCACCAAGAGGTTCTCAGGAGTGGTGGCGGGGATTTCTTCTTATTTGATGCTTTCTCAGGGCTCAGCAAGGACTGAGAAAGAGGACATCAAGCTTCTAGTGGCCTGAGCGGCACTGGGGATGAGAGAGCACATTTTACCCCGTTAGGTGGTCTGGGACCCAGTGTGGGTGTAAATGAGCTTTGTGGAGTTTGCTGTGTGTCTCTAATTGTTGGCAAGTTCCTGCTGGTCCATCTTGTCCCAGAAGTCAGTAGTCTTTAGTTACCTGTCCAGAGCAGAAGGCAGGAGCCCCTATGTCTGGGTAACATGTGACATGCCCAAGGATCTACATCCTGTTCACCTCACCAAACCCCTGTGTGTGCCACCCAGGGGCCCAGAGGCTCCGTGAAGACAGCAGCAGCTACTACTATGCAGGGTTTGGAACTGGTACGCTGACCCCAACACGGCATGTATTACTGGGGTGGATCATGCATCACATGAGTGTAGTGTACAGCTCTGCATCTGTCACCCTAGTCTTACGCTGGGACATCCATGGCTTCAGTATGCTTCTGAGCACTTCTTACCATGGAAGGAGCACCATGCCCAGGCCATCTCTGCCAACCACCACATTCATCCACATTCCCCGTTCTGGAAGTGCAGTGTAGTGGGGTCACATGCCTGCGTGTGTCAGTGATGGAGCACCGTGAATCATCTGCTTGTTTTGTTTGTTTCAGACAAGGTGTCTTTGTTGTAACTCTGGCTGCACTGGAACTAACACTTTAGACCAGGCTGACCTCGAACTCACAGAGATCTGCTTGCCTCTGCCTCCCGAGTGCTGGGATTAAAGGCGTGCAGCACCACTGCCCAGAGGACCATCTGGTTTTGAGGTTTAGTTTCACTGTAACAGTCCCCAATGCCCAAAGGTTTTCTTTTATGGGTGCAGGTGGAGGTTTTTGTGCTCCCGGACTAACAGGTGCCCAAGTGTGGCTGAAATTTAGTGCAGATTCCTAAGTTAAGTCCTCCTGGGTAAATGAGAAACTACCAGTTTTCCCAAACAACCCCACTTGCTAACCCTTTATCCCACCACCCATGAGTTTGGACCCCAAGGTGCCATGACAGGATGTGTGGCATCTCCTGGGTGTGGCAGCCTGCCTAGTGGGTCTGCAATAGGGGCCATGGCTGTGGTCCCTGAGCTTGACTGCCCTCTGCTATAAGGAACATCTATGTCCTGATTCCCAGTTGGGGTAGGGACAGGTGTCACTGTCAGGTGGTGTCTGGGCCATGGGTAGGAGTATCTGGCGCGTGTGTTTGCTCTGCATCCGTCCCTCCCTTCATTCTCAGGAGGATTTCAACACCCACACTTGAAATAAAAAAAAAAAAAATATTAATGAGCTTGGTGCAGTTGCCATGGGAACTTGTTGCTAATGAATCTCTGGGGTTTCCTCTTACCTTTGCGGAGCTAGAGCAAGGCTGAGCTACGCTCAGACCAGGCATGCTTCCCTCTCCTTGGGTTGCCGTGGCAACGCCTGTCACTAATCCCCAGCCAGCTTCTGGTTTACCGGCCTGGCCCAGGAGCCAGCTGCCCGCTTATGCTTACATAAAGCCTCAGACTCTGATCCTAGCTGCTCTCAGCCCCACCAGGCTCCTCTTGGGAGCATCACCCTTCCTCTTGGGCCACAAATAGGCTCCCCAAGAAGTAGAGAACAGATATGGTGTCTCAGGACTACATGGATTGGATAGGTCAGGTACTACTCTGTGAAGTACCCCAGCAGACAAGGGTACAAGCTGGGCCTAAAATAGGACCCATGAGATGACACTTGTGTATAGCTGCCACCCACCAAGTGCATAGCTTTGCTGGCCCGTGGCTGCCAGCTTGACGGAGCCCCGTAGGCCTTGGAGAGACATAGGCTATCCTGAATCCTAGTGTCCCACCCACCAGGTGATACAAGGAATTGGTCAGGGATAGGGTCTCAGGGTCTGGAGAACTGCTGTGTGTGGGTTAATCCTGCCAGGCCAGGTCATGGGGAAGTGCTGAAGAGACTTGAATTCAAGGGTTTGGGTATTTAATAGGTAGTTGGGTAGGATCCTGGAGAGGACGGAGGGAAGGTTCTGTGTCACTCAGGGTAGTGAAACATTTGGCATAAACCCCAAGCATGGGCCTGAGATACTCAGCTTCTCAACCGAGCGATCCTTTCTTGGGCTGACTACTGGCCAAGGTCAGCTGTTGGATCAGTGGTTGGCCCTAGTTCCTATCAGCCTGTGTTCTTAGGATGTCTTGTAGGGCTTGCAGGGAAGGGGTGGTCATACACAAGGAGGCTGATAGAGTGTGGACAGCTTCAGGCAGACTCCCCCAGCTTCAGTTTGCTTGTCTAAGATGTTGTTGTAGAAGATGGTGTGGCTGGAAAGGACTAGAGTGGATGACATGTCCACACAGTGCTAAGCCCCGTGCTCCAGTCAGTTCCAGGAGTCAGCACATGACCCCTTTGTTCCAGGATCTCTGTGGCCCCTGCGTGAGTCAATTTCTTATTCCTGTGTCAAATGGCGAGAGAAAACAATTTAGGAGAAAGACTGGTTTTGGTTCGTGGTTTCAGAAGTCCATGGTCAATAGACTCCTTTACTTCCAGCAGGATATCCAGGGAGTGTGTGGAGAAGGTCCGGAAGCAGAAAGAGCTTGTGCATCAGCAGGCTTCAGCTCCTTCCCTTCTTCCTTTTAGGTCCCTAGACTATGGGATGGGACTGCCCACACACAGGCATGCCCCTTAGTCTTCTCTGGAAGCACCCTCAGAGAAACACTCAGAGGTGTGCATTTTAATTGCTAGGTATTTCTCAGTGGCGTTGGAGTTGCTTCTGCTCATATCCCATGTTACAGAGCCTGGACAATTGATGCCTGCCTTGGTAGGTTTTGGACCTTTGATCCTTGGAGAGCTGGGTGGATAAATGTCGTGGGCAGGTGGAAGATGGGGGGGGGACAGCGAGATAAACCAGACTTGAGATGAGGGGCCCAGTACCCACTATTCAGGGACACTAGCAGGATCCCTGTTTTGTTTGTTTCGTTTCGTTTTGTTTTGTTTTTCGAGACAGGGTTTCTGTACTGTACCTCTGGCTGTCCTGAAACTCACTCTGTAGACCAGGCTGGCCTTGAACTCACAGAGATCTGACTGCCTTTTGCCTCCCAAGTGCTGGGATTAAAGGCATGCGCCACCACTGTTCAGCAATCCTCTTTCTTAGATCACTGCAGCAGCATGACCCTTGTGGCTGAGGTGTCCACTCGTAGTCTTTAGCATCTTGGTGTGTTGGTGGACTTGGGACTGGTGGCCATGGTAGCAGCTGATGGTGCAGAGACCAGGTCCCGTGTGCCCCGGTCGCCTGGGTTCTGCAGCCCTCTACCCCTCTAGGCCTGGTGTAGTGACAGAGTCCCCATTGCTAAGCTACATAGCCCAAAACCTGAGTCTGCTGATGTGTGCTAGTGGTTATGGGCTTGGGTTTCTGGCCTTGTGTTAGGGGGAACAGCAGCCGGATAGATAGAGTGTGGTCAACTGTTAGGCCTATGTCATGTCAAACATGACACACAATCCCGAAGATGATAGGATGGAGTCCCTATGGGTGTCAGAGGGTTTGAAAGGGCCTTCATGGCTCCCAATGCAGGAAGCAACTCTTCTTTATTCTTAACTTAAGAGTCAACCCAAAGAATGGCCACACTGAGTGATCCTCAACCCCTGTGGCGTCACAGTATTGGCCTGGTTGAGCCTGCTTAGCCTCCTAGCCCATAGGTAACCTCTGATGAAGCTCCTGTCCTCAGCCTGGATCCCAGAGACACTGGCTGCCCCTGTATCTGAGCTCTAATGCAGAGCGCCCTCCCTCCTGGGGGCTGCACCCTAGTCCATGGGAACAGTGATTCAGGTGTTCAGGCCAGGAAGGCAGGACAGCGTGACAGAGGGGTCCAGAGGCTCCATTGGCTACCATCTGCTCTTAAACTTTCAAAAGCCACAGCTCAGTCAGAAAGGAGCTGTGTTCTAGTACTGCCCCACCCCATATCTGCTTAGGGTTCCTTATACCTGCTGTTCACCCTGACTTCTTTCCTGGGGGAGCAGGGCCAGGACTGGTGGCCCCAGTCACAGGGCAGAGTGGGAGCATCACAGTTCAATTCACAAGTCTTCCTTCCCTGGAAACTAGGAGCTGGGCTAAGCCACAGCGTGGGGGTTGGGGTTGGCAGGAGGCCACAGAAGTCTTGACTGCTGGGGGGTGGGGACTTGGGACCATCCTGCCCAGTTTCTCTCTGGGGGATCCTTTGTCTCCCTCTCAGGCCTTTTCCTGTCCCTAGAGTGAGCTGTCCATGTGCGCATAGGGCTGTGTCCATGCAGGGTCTGTTTTGTGTGGACACTTGTCCTTGACTACTATGCTGGAATCATACTGGGAAATTTAGTGCTTGTAGCAGGGATGTTTTCCTACTCCTTTGAAATACACCCTGCCCAGTGATGGTGGCTGGGATTGGCTTCGGGATGTTTTAATTCCTAATTTAGACTGTTTATGTGCTGGGCTGGAGTTTCTGCCTGCCCCTCAGTGCCTCCCTCTTCACAACCCTCTGCTTCCAGCTGTCTGGGGGTTGCAAGGTCCCCTGGGGTGTATGGGGTGTATGTGTCAGGGGAGCTACCGAGGCAGAGCCAAGCCCCTAGCCCCCATCCCTGCTAGCCCCAAGTATCATCACCAGCCCGGCAGGGTTACCAGGTTAGTGAGCACTGCCCTCTTCCAGATCCCACCACAGAGCCCTCTTTGTGAGTGGCAGCCCCCTACCCACATGCTCTAGGCCCCTTTGGGATGAGGATCTGAGGTCATGCTGTGGCTAGGCTGTCCTGCCAGCTGGGCCGCCTGGGCGGAGCCACAGGGCAGGGAGCAGAATCTGGCAGCAACACTGGATGCATCCAGTTGTCGCCCAGGGAGACAGAAACGGAAACGGGCAGCAGGGAACCCCTTACTGACCACCACTCTTGGCTCCTTTTATGAGCTGTAAGGACCGCCTGAGGATTGATGTTGACTGCTTGGCTTTAATTAGGAAATATATTCTGCAAGGACTGGTCTGATGGGGCCTGGACTGTCTTCCTGGTTGCCATATCAACCAAGTTGGAGGCTGTCACCTCCACTCCTGCCAAGATACTCAGGCTATAGGGAAAGGGTAGGGACCCTTGTAAGCAGGACCCACAGCTTGATCCTCCAAGACAGCAGGGACTGGGTTTTGGCCACTTGCCTCTCCTCCTGTATACACATGTGTGGCCACAGCTTGTTCAGAGAACATACAGGAGAGTTCAGAGGGATCTCTGTATGACACTGCCTGGTGGTCCAGGAGCCAAGACTCAGGTGACCCTGGCCCTGAGGAAAGAGAGGCACAGGCTGAAAGATGCTGCTGAGGGGCTGGGCAAGACCCTGTGTCCATCTCAGCTCTCTACCCTCAGAATACCTACAGACTCATCCAGAGCCAGGGCTCCCCGTCCCACCACCCCCCTCTAGGTCTTTACCTAACCTAGACCCTCCCTATTGGCCAGGCTGGAATTCCCTCTTTTGGTGGTATCTTGGAACCCCACCCTATGGGGTAGCCTCCATGTCCCCTTTTTCTTGTACAACCCAGATTCTTTCCCTCGGAGAACTGTTGACCTTTATGAGATGAGACTGGGGTAGCTGGGAGAACAGGGGCCGCAAGGGTCCAAGGACAGGGCCATTTAAATAGAGCAGGGTGCTGGTGAGCTTCACAGCCTGCCTGCTTATTTCAGGTTCCTGTCCATAGAACAAGTAGATCACAGAAGCCTCATCACAAGACTTTACCACTCAATAGAGGCTACATGGACGCTTCTGGAAATAAAATCTGAATCTTGAAGGAGGCAGGGAATTGGGTATGCTGGACTTTTATTCTCTACAGGGCTAACTACTTGAGCCTGCAGGGACCTGGTTCCCAGGAAGCCTGTGACCTGCCACGCTTGGTGCTTACTTTCACTGCCTTCCATCCCAGACCTCTGACCCCAGCTCCATAGCTGCTGGTCATCTTGGTCCCACACCACCTGTTTTAGGCCATTCTTACTCAGGGTCAGACAGAGTAAAGTGTAAGGTGGTCCCCTGAATGCCCCCACCTCGTCCCTATTTATCCTTCAAAATGTGGCCACCTTCCCCCTTCATTCAGAGGAGGTTGTAACGATGCTCCACACCTGTGGGAATTTTGCAGGCTGTATAGGTCTTTGGTCAGGGAGCTAGTACCGTGAGAGTCCTCCGGGTGGCTGAAAGGAGGATGTAGTAGTTTCTAGTCATCCCCTTTGGCCCTGCTGGCTCAGGTCCTGCATCCCCTCACGTATGCCACTTGGCAGTTCCCTGTCTCTGGGCGCAGTTGCCAGGGTGGTATCGCTGAGACCACGTCGGGGTGGACAGGACTGTCTCGGTGGTTTGAGGGGCCACAGGCTAGCTCTGGGTTCTCCCTCATCTACCTTACCTACTAGAGCCTGGAGCCGCAGGATAGCTATCCTGTCGTATGAAATACTCCCCTGTAGGCTGTCCTCCCCTCTCTGCGGCATGATGGCAAGATTGTATCTGCAGTATGTGCTGAGTTTTGCAGCATCAGCTCCTTGGCATGGGAGGGGGTGGATCCCCAAGATGTGGGAACAGCAGGTAACAAGCCTCAAGCCGGTGTTGCACACTGTGCTGGCTCCTCACGGGAGCCTGGAGGTTCCCTAATTAAGTGATTTATTATTAAAGCAGCCGTCATCCTTGGAGCCTGCTTTCTACTGCTGCCGTGGGGACAGACAGGCGGGCATCCCACCGGGCTGCGCTGGTGGACAGTATGCAACTTGACACCCCATTTAGAATTCTTAGCTTGTGTAGCTCACCAGTAGCCCTGAATGTTGCTCCATGTCCCCTTGGGGTCATCTTGGAGTCCAGAGGATGTTTGTGAGACTCCCCATCTTTGTTCCTAGGATTAAACAAGAGTCCAAGGTTGTCAGGCTGTTCTGCCCTGGGTGATTTGTTCAACCACGAGCCAGGCCTCAGAGACATCCTAGTGACAGTAAGGGAGGGAGGGACATCATGCTGAGTGGTTGGTGTCTGAAAGAGGGGGAGGCACCCTTTGACAGCAGCGTGGAAACTCCTAGGGTGTTGGGGTATCAGGCTGGTGTAGGTATGGAGCTTATGTTCCAAGGCTGTAGATGGTTGAGTGCAGTGGCTCACGGGAGCCCTGTGCCAGTGGGAAGTGCAGGTCTTGGCTGGTCCTGAGTAGGGTGTTTGGGAGCCTGATTAGGAAGCAAGAGTAAATACACTCAGGTCTGAGCCTGTGTTCTCTGACAAGGCCTGCTCTCCAGCTCTCAGGACAGTGGCTGACATACTCAGAGGGGTCTCAGGATCTTGGATGTGCAAGTGGATGAGGGTGAGCACCTGGTAGTTTAGCCTAATGATGCTTAAGAACCTGGAAATCTAGGGGCTAGAGAGATGGCTCTGTAACTACAAGCATGCACTATCTTGCAGAGGACCCAGATTCGGTTCCCAGCACCTACATCTGGGTTCTCACAACCACTTGTAACCCAGCTTCAGGGCATCTGGCACCTCTGAGGACTACTGCGCATGTGCCTACACATGGGCACAGACAGACACACTTAATTTAAAAATAGATCTTAAGACTGGGAAATTTAAAACTCCTGACTGACCAGTTCACTTTAAAACACCATTAAAAACAACACCTTATATGTTAACTCATTCTTTCATGAGAAATGGCTGGGGTTTTTTTTTTTTTTTCCCCAAACGCAGTGGGAGCAGGGGCATTGCTTGTTAATCTTCGGGGTCTCAGCCATCTGTCCCAGTGGAGAACTGTGGCCTGTAGAGGAGCAAGGCACAGAGGAAGGATCCATGCTGTCATGCCACAGAGAACTCTCCGGGCTTTTTGTAGGCTATGAGCCTCCATCACCCAGGTTATGGGCCATGTCTCTGCCTCTGTGTGTTTGTTCTCAGGCCTGGCTGCATTACCTTGAGTTTCTGAGGCTGTGGAGAGGACTGGGCACAGTGTTTCCCTCCCCCTTTGTTCCGTGCTGGACCCTGAGGTGCACATACCAACTGTGAGGAGCTGAAGAGCCATGAGTAACACACTCCCACAGCCAAGTGTAAATTGAGCTCATCCTCCAATTTGCGGGTGTGTGTGTGGGTGTCTCCCTGGCTCCCAGGGAGGGGGATAGCACCAGGATTCCCCAGCTGTGGGTAGCCAGAGCCACAGGGCCAGCCAGCCTTGATGGATTGGGAGCTGGTATGGGGCCAGCCTGAGAGGAAGAAGGGATGAGCTCCATTAGGAAGACCCTGCTCTGCACAAGGCTGTCTGGACCCCCCTCTCCTGCAAAGGATATCTAGCACCTTCCAAAACACCGCACACACCTTCTAGAACCACGCTGGGGAGAGGAGAGATGCCCCATTATTATTTTTTTCTTTAAAAAAAAAATGACTCAGATGATTTGCAGAGCTTCCTTTTCTTGCCGGTTTCCAAGAATCCTGCTCCGACATAATGGATCGAGTTATTAGGGGATCGATTGAGACATGGGTAGCTGGAGGGGAGCCAGACCCAGCAAATTGGTGTGGCACTGGCCAGGAGACTCCCTGGGGTCCAGGTCTGCGGTCAGCAGGCTAGTAGGCAGGCAGGCAGCCAGTGAGAGGCTCCCGGTGGCCTCAGGGGATCATAGTTCTGGCAGGGTGGCCAGTCCCTTCACTGGGGGCCTGCTGTGGAGAGAGAAGAGGGGAGAGGAGGGGAGGTGAAGGTGGGGAGGGAGAGAGGGGGAGAGAAGAGGGAAAGAGTGTGCATGTACACATACACTCCCGTTTGCCTCTTGTGGTGACCTAATGTGTTATCTACTTAGACCTTACTGTGCTTGTGTCTGTGGTCCTATGTTGTGAAAGGTCCTTGCTGGGTGTAAGGACTCCTCTGTGCGCCCTCCACCCCACTGTTGGAGGAAGCAAGGGTGCTCTGTAGAGGCCCAGTAGGCTCCTTTTCCCCCAGTAGATCTGCTTATGGGTTTGCATTGTGAAGCCCCAGTGCTGGGTAATAACCTGGACCACAGGGCTCCCACTGATCCCATCCCAGGGATGGGCCTGTGAGTGGCCTCGGGCTCCCCACCTTCACCACTTACTCTTTGAGGCTTGTCCCATGCCGCTCGCTTATCGTGTGTCCTTCACTGTCCCTGCGCCTAGCTTGATGAAGGCCAGCCTCTGTTGGTCCCCTCTCAGGTCCACAGACATGCAGTGTGTACTCCGTGATGGTTTTGCTGCTCGGTGACAGGCAGAGCCCCAGAGGAGTCTGGGTCATTCCCAGGAAAGACCTCCTGAGATGGGCTTTTGAGGCCGAGTAGAATTTACCAAAGCAGAAAGAGGAGTGAGTGTTGCCAGGTGTAGTAGCTGACACCAAGTCTCAAATCAGCCATGATGCCCCAATCTCCCCCCCTAGACTCCCAGTGTGACCACCCCCTAGGGTTCTACTGGCTCTCCTGATCCTATGGCCTAAGGATGCAACATTTCCAGGCCAAGGTGGCATCAGTCTCTGGAACCAGGAGGCAGGCTGTGCTTAGCCTGCTCAGCTTCCTCTCCAGTCATGTGGATGAGCCACATAAGGCTCCAGGCACAGTGCTTCCCACTTCTCTGCAAATTGGCTGGCATAATGGCTCAGCTGGGTTCTGGGCTTAAAGAATTTCATCCCATTAAACACAAATGCCGTGTGGTTTGAAATATTTGTGCTGGAGCCGCCCTGACTGTTCTTCGAACGAGCCACGTGGAGCTCTAATTAGTGCCTGATGGGTAGCCTCCACTGACCTGGGGTACATGCACATGGGATAGCTGTGGTGTTTCTGTGTTGTCCCATTCTGCCCATGAGTTTAACTATGCCTTAGTCTAGGCAAGTTGGGCTGGGCCTAGAAGGACCTGTCCCTGCAGGCTGCGGCAGGCCCGTATACTCTAAGCACAAAGGCTGTGTATGACCTAGTTCTCTGGGGTAGTGGGCAGATAGTGACTGACAGGGGTCTTGGGCTAGCCAACCCCAGATGTCAGTGGCCTGGCAGGTGACATAACCCTGAGCTTCAGTTTCTCTTCCAGAAAATGTTATGTCTACAGGGATTGTCATATACATGTCCTGAGAGAAGCTGTTATCTTAAGACCACAGAAGCTGCAAATTCAAAGGCGCCACATTCTGTGGATGGCGACTACTTCCTGTGTCCTCACACAATTATCCTCACGTGATCTGTGCCCTGGTTTTTCTCCCATGAGGACCTGATGCACTGAACAAAGGCCCTACTTAGAGCCGTATTTTACTTTGTTCTATGAAGACCCTGTGTCCACACTTCTCAAGCTCTTGGTCCTGGAGCTAGCTCTTAATATTCTACCTGAGAGGGACTGGACTGCCTGGGATGACTGAACCTGAGCAGGAGGTAAACACCTGTCATGGACTGAAGGCTTGTTTCCCCTCAGATTCAGCACTGAACATCCCAGGAGCGTGTTAGAACTAGAAGCTGAGGCCTTTGCAGGCTGTGTTATCTGCTCTGTGGTGATCAGCTGAGGTTGTGAGGGTAAGGGTCCCCAGAGTCACCTATGTACATGGACACAGGAGTCTTCTGCCTGCTCCCTGAAATCCTCCCTGACACACCCTGATCCCAGCTTTCAGCCTGCAGACTAAGAGATGAGCTGTTGCGTGAAAGCCCCCAGTCCAGCTCTACAGTCACAGCCAGCAGGCTCCCTCCTGTTCCACTCTGTGTCAGACTGAGACCGGGTATGTCTGGAGGCTGGGACTCCTCCACATCGTGTTCTCCATCCACCACTGGGCCACACCTGAAACAGGACTCTGAGCCACCTCTGGGCCATCCTGGCCCAGCCAACAGGGTAACTGGATGGTGGCTTCCAGAATGGGAAGAGCAGGACTTATGGTTCTGAACTTTGGAGCAGAGCCTCTGAGAGCATAGTCAGTGTATAAATGTCATGCTGGGGCTGGTGCCCAGGTAGCAGGATGCCTGGCCTTGGGGTGAAGCAGCGGCCTTGGAAAATGAAGGTCCGGCAAGCTTCACTTTGAAATCAAACTTTCCGGGGGTCTGGGCCATCCTTTTAAAATGTCACCACTATTAATAACATGGCTGCTGGAGGAGGAGGACAGGGACAAGGCCAAAGCCAGTCAGTTCATCCACAGCCTGAGCAGCCTTTGGGATATAGGCCAGGTGCTGTGGAGAAGGGCCAGTCCCTGTGTAGACTTAAGAAGGCTGCCTGAGGCTTGGAGTCTGCAGTGAGGGTCAGCATAGCTGAGGCCTGATCTGGGCAGAGCTTCCTGGCAGCCTGTCACACAGATCCAGGCAGTAACAGCCCAGGCAGGAGCATGAGGAAGATTTATCTTTTCACAAACAGGTCTGAACCAGGTCTGGTAGATAGGGTAAGGGGCTCCAAGAGTTATGGTAGAAGGCATAGCAGGTAGGGCCTAGGAAGCATCTAAAGCCTATGCTGAGTATCTTTCAGCAACCAGCTAGGCTTGGGGCTCCTTAGGAGGGCAGGTGCCAACCTCACTACCAGTATCTAAGATTTGAAGGTTCTAGATGTTGTCCACTGGGGTGTAGGCCTCCAACTGGGCCTTGGGCTTTACATCCTGGACTGGCCCAAGTTCAGTAAGGGGTTCCCAGTAACTTAGCAGCCCAGGAGACCCTGCCTCATTGCACAGTGAGATCTGGGATCTTGAACATAGGTGCCCACGAAGAGTGAGTGGCCAGGGGGTCCTAGGCACAAGAGGCTTTGGAGCCTGACAGGCTGGCGGAACCTGTGAATATGGCAGCTGCTCCCCACCTGCTGGAAAGTGTAGTCCACTGCCCCCCCCCCCACTGCGCGCAGTGCTTTTAGGGCTGTAGGGAAGTGGGTGGTAGGGCAGGATGAACTTGGGGCCCAGGTACAGACAAAGCAGTATGTCTCTGAGGGTGTGGGAGCCAAAAACTGGAGAGGAGTTTGCGCCAGGCTGGGAGAGCAGGCTGGCAGTAGGCATTGCTGTGAGGTCTCCCTTTTAAATAAATACTCAGTTGCCAGGCAACACTGGTGGGGATAGCCAGGCTTTGCATGGATTTGGGGGTGGGGGGGCGAGGACCCAGTTGGAACACAGCCTGCTGCAGGGCTCCTGGTATCTCATGGATGCCAGCCAACCTGCCACAGGTGCCCTACCTGTTCCCTTTCCCTGTGTGCCTGGGAACCCAGCTCCCGTGTAGGCACACATTTGTGTTTGTAACATTCCGTACACAGTATACGCCAGATCACTAGTGTGAGTTGGGTTTTCATGTCAAGATGAAGGTGATCATATCACTAAAAGTATGTAGAAAAGAGAAGGGACTCAGCCACATGGACCGGGGAGCTGAGGCCCACCCAGAAAGGCTCCTGTCCCTAGCCAGCAGAGGGAGAAACTGAGCACCTGCCCTCATGGCCCACACAGCCTCTCCTTCTCTTGAGGGACAGAGAATGTCTTTTAACCCTTAGAGAGGGCAGAGGATAGCCTGTGTGCTGAGCAAATGGTGGGGATGTGAGAAAGACGTGGCTTGAGGGGGGGGGCTTGCTGGCAAGAACGTGGTGGTGGCTGGCAGTGGCTCCTCTCCGTATAATTTTCTCTATCCTCTGTGGGTGCTAAGTGGAACTGGATGACGCAGCAGAGACACAGGACAGAAGCAGAGTCCTGGAAAGGAAAGCTTGGGCAGAAAGGGACAAAGCTTCAAACTTAAGAGATACTCTGTGATCCTTCCCTTGAGCCTCCAGGCCCAGACACCATAGGGTCCCACAGGATCCCATTGAAGGCCCTATCTGTACCCTCTTGGGCCAGCTCCTGTCCTTACTGCCCAGCCATAGAGAACAGAAGCCACCTGGGGGTCCCATCCAGATGGGCTTGCCACAATTCTCCTGCAGAAAGGAGCCAGACCCTAGGGGTGGGGGTGGGGTGGAGAAGAGTACCAGGCCATGTTCCCATGGAAGGAGTGTCCAATCCCCTGGGGTCACTAATTTGAGCTGCAGGCAGCTGTGTAGCGAGGCCCAGGCAGTTATTTCTGGCCCAGAGAATTCCAGTAGAGCAGTCCCTGAAAGCCCATCCCTTTGGGCAGCAGTCATCATTCCCAGGAATCACCTGGCTCTGTTTCTTTTGTCTGCCTTCCATCCTTCCCTTTTAGGACCACTGGAGGAGTTGGGTGTGCTGAATGATTTGGGGGATTCATCTGGGCAGAGTTCGAGCTGGGCCCTCTCACCTTTTCCAAGGATAAAACCAGCAGCCCTGAGGGGAATGGGGGGCTGTCTAAGGAGCAGCTCTGGAATGGGTGTCACTAGGACTGGTGCTCATGAGGATTAACCAGGAGAGTCTGAAAATATGGGAAAGGGGCTGGGTCTGGCTCCCCTTTAAAGCAACACCCCCATGATGTTTGTTGGGGTTGTGCGCTGCCGCCAAGTGGCTGGCAGAGTCTGGGTGAGGTTTCTCGCCTACACAGCCTGCCTTTCTGCAGGCACCAGGACTAGAGGGGTGGGATCAGGCACTTTTCCACTCAATTATCCCTTGAAAAGATCCCGAATCAAGCTCTTTATTAAGAGCTAAGCAGAGACATTAGCGCACTTTCTAATTAGCATGGCTTTAAAAACTGCACAATTAGAGCCACTGGCATGTGCTCAGCCAGGCTCCACGGTGTCAGTCCCCAAGGATAGGGACTTAGCTCCGGACGACTGGGGCCCTGCCCTCCTTTGAAGACCTCATAGGTCTTCACTCGTGCAGTACAAGTGCCCCTGTCGTGTGTGTTTGAGGCATGTGCAGCACACTGGAACACATAGAAGTAAACAAATGGGCATATGGGTACATGCCTGGTATCCAAGGGTGCCCCACTGTCCCCAGCTTGCCCCCGTGGCCAACTGGGCATACACTTAAACTAGGGCCAGAACAATGAGCAGGTAGGGGGGTGCGGGGGAAGCTGCTGTGCAGCGCCCAGGATATGGGGGAATGTCAGCTCACTGAGGTTGTTAACAGTCAAGGGACTGGGAAAGCAAAGTGCTTCATAGGGCTCAGGGGGAGGATGAGGATGAGCTAGACCGCTCTGGCAGCTAGAGCTGAGTTTTCATAGAGTAGCCTGTTTACCTCCCCCCATTTGAGGGGCTATAGTAGGGAGTGGCTCCCACACCCTGGCTTCAGGGGGAAGTATTCTCCCACAGACAGCCTGCCCCCCTTCCCCTGGGTGACCCCGAGCAGAGCAGGCAGCTGGAGAACAAACAGCTCCATGTTTGGTCCGCTGCCCTCACTCCCCACCCCCACCCCCAGCCCCAGCTCAGCCCAGCCTGCTGTGAGTCACGCAGGCCTAGGCCCAGGCTCCCAGGCCATGTTCCCTGGGCCAGGCCATGGGGGCAGGGATAGAGGAAAAAGGGTCTCCTGGAGTGGGAGCTGAGAGCAGGAAGCAGGTTTGCTAGACAGCGGAAGTGGCTTAGAAAGTCTAATGAGGGGAAAACAGGGTCAGGATCCCACAGCTCCCCCTCTCCAAAACCTTGAGTCCCGGACACAAGCGATGCACTGGGTCCAACAACCCAACCTGTTTCTGAGCAAACTCTGAGCGTCACGGAGCCCATGTTACCTTCAGATAACTGCCACAGGTGATGGCTAGCATTACTGAGCCCTGAGCATCTGGTGACAGGACCCAGGCTACAGTATCCAAGACCACTTGTATCCATGCCTCCTGGCCTCCTGTGCTGATGGAGAAAGGGCCCAGAGATCCCGACCCCATGACCTTAGATAACTGCTGCACACACCTCCTCCCCAGGAGGAGGGACCTGAGGTGGGGTACAGCCGGTACTGTGGTAGCTGGCGCAGATATGCGTACACTTAAACAGTCCACTTCTGGAAAGCTCTAGCTCAGACCAGCTGGCGTACGTACAGGGTCGGATGAGGAGTGGGGGGTGGGCACACTGTCCCTCAAGGGGAGGGCAGTTGGGAAGGAAGCTGCCACCCATGCCAGTGTTCCTTGTTGTGGGATCACTTTGATGACGCCAACAGGGCTACCTTGTCCCTGACCCCTCCTGCATCCCTGTCTTTCTTCCCACATCCCAAACCCAAATAGGATCCTCAACACACATCCTCCCCTCTTAAGACAACAGTACAAACAATGCAGGAATGGGTAGCTAAGCTGTGATAGGGCTGCTGGAAGCCTTTGGAAATGGAGCTGAGCTGGGGATCCCCTCTGCCTTTGCCCTAATTGGGTCTCCAGATTCCTCCTCACCTTGTTATCAGCATGTCGGCATGGCAACAGCCTCAGGGAAGAAAGAGAAACCTCCTTCAATCAGCACATCCTGCAGAGTGAGTGCTCTACCCCTAAGACCTCACAGGAGACCAGGACAAATGCCTGTAGAGAGCTCCCTGGCTACCTGCCTGTGAGAAGGGTTTGGGATTTCCACCACCTCTTCTGGGGAAGAAGGAGGCCATACAGGCCCAGTTTAGGGGCTGGCTTTGTTTGCAGTCTTCACCCACCGGTCATGGGTAGCAATGCCAGGCTAGAGGGCACAGTGATAATACCCAGTATCTTCAGGCCTCCTGTGCATTCCAGGCTCTCCCAGAGAAAGGAGTAGCAGGCCCCACCTAGTCTGACTTGTGAGGTCGCTAGAATCCATGAGCCAGCTTTGGGGTTCCTGCTGGGGTTATGCTTCCTCAGCCACAGTGCTTCATCCCGCCCATCTGGAGGTTGCTAATCCAAGATGGGGTTCACCTGTCATGGAGGAGCATGTGAGGGCGGCAGAACCCACTTAGCCCCTGTAGCCGGCTTCCCCTCATGTTTTACTTGGTGGGACTGCCCTTCAGAGCATCTTCCCAGAGCCTCCTGATTAGGACAGAAACCAGAGACATCTGTGCTAAGCTTGCTAGGTGTCTAGCACAAAGGTCCCTGTGTATCAATAGATGCTTCTGTGGTCATTTGCTCAGGTTCCATCCATAGTAACTTTTCAGGAAGGCTGGGGAGAGCCACCCTACAGACTGTAGAGGTCATTGTAGGGAATAGCAGAGGGCTGGATCCCTGGACAAGGTAGAATCCAGCATTTCCTAGGACACACAGGGGGCTCTGCTTTGGATTATGTGTCCAGGGCACTTGGAAGCCATAGCAGGGTGCTGACAGATGTGTCTGTCAGTGCTGTGTTTTAAAGACAGCTCAGAGGGATTGAAGGATGCCATCATGGCAAGAACAAGGGCAGATCTGGGGCCACTCGAGGGGTGTTTCACAGGGTCACAATGGACCGTGGGAGATGGCACTGTGGGTGCCCAGTTATTTGGGGTTGAGCATGGGACCTATGGCTTTGAGGAGTGACAAGTGTTAGAGGTTAGTCCTGGGGTTGAGGGTCAGCCCAGGAAGGATAAGGCGGGAAAAGGTTAGGGTGCCTGAGTCCCCAGCATTGGAGATCTCATCAAGGTGATGGTGCTTAGTGCAGTATGCATGTACAATTGTCCTGGAGTGTGTTATCCCACAGTGGGTGGCTCCTATCTCCCTTTGGAGACTCCTAAGATCTTCAGACACCTTGCCCCAGACATGCCCACTGCCACAGAGTAATCACTAGCTAATTAGTCTATCAGCTGGCTGAAGGCCCTACAGGATCACATCCATCCCATGTGAGCTGACCACCCGTACAGTACAGGGCTGTACTGCCCTGCTGGCTACAAAGAGGGTGCTGGCAAGGTCAGGTGGAAAACTGGCTTTCACAGTGCATGGGCGTGTCCACAGGCCTCCCACATCTGCTCCCTCCCCCAGTGCATGCCCCAGAGACCTGTCTTGTATTTGCCTTTACATGCATGTACGGAATTCACATCCTCCAGGTACAGACCCTTTCAGGCTCCCAGATCTCCAGGACCAGAAGATGTGACTGAGGCACAGAGAGTGAGGGATCATGGAGGTCACTAAGCATGGAGCCTGGAGCCCCTCACTGCACCCAGGTGTGGGAAGAGTCAGGCCGACTCCTGCATCGATCAGGTTAACTGGGCTGGCAGCCCAGGGCAGGCATGCCTCCGCTCCCTCTTCCTTGTCGTCTCTGTCCCAATAGTTCATGGCCTGATCCCTGGAGAGGCCCACATGAGGGCTCCTTACCGCCTGGAGGTTGCTGTGGCTTCCTGTTTCATTTCAGAGGTCTAGCACTCCTTGTTCAAGTCACAGCACTTCCACAAGTAGAGACAGTACCTGGGTCCTCAGCGCAGAAAGTCAAAAGCTGTGACAGTGGTTGTGTGACGGGAGCCAAATCTGAGTGACTGTTTGTCCCGCTCTCTGTCTCCCACCACCTTGTACCTTTTCCACATGCCCACGGAAGAGTGATGACCCTACTTGTTTTTGCCTTTACGTGCACATAGGGAATTCACATCCTCAGGGGACAGTTGTGCATTGTGACGTTTTCCATAGATGAGGCTGTGTGCCTTCTGCAACTTGCTGTTACCCCCTTCTCTGTCCAGCCCGCATCGGTGTGTCCTAATTCAGACAGCATCATCATTTCTTTGGGCAGCAGTGCCACATGTGCTCACCATGTGTGGTGAGCCATGTACACCTGCCCAGAGGTTCTGCCATTCTATCTTGTTTTCAACACAGGGAGCCCTGATGCTTGGGCCTTCCTACCACCACGGCTGTTTAGACTTCAGGGTGACGAGTCCGTCCCGGTCCCATCGTCATAGAGAGAAAGGCCAGGAAAACTGTGCTGGGGGAGTTGGACTGTTTCTTGAGTAGGTCGCCTGTGTGCCAGGCACTGCAGCCACCTTCCCAGGAGGGTTATTTGATGACAGCTGATACAGACAACTTCCGTGAAGTGACTGAGGACTCATTGGCAGTCTCACCTCCTCACTGCCTGTCCTTTACCATGAATAAACATGTTCCTTTCTTCCTGAACAAATTAGAAAAGTAATGTTGAGTGCTCCTTAGAACACAGTGGCAGGAGGGGCAGCAGTGAGCATAGTATGTGGGCTTCACCCTGCAGAGTGGCATGAAGGCCCCATACCCTGAGGACACAGGGTAGGAGTGGGTGTGGGGCTCTACAAAACCAGGGGACCCTGCCAAGGGAAGCCCCAGACCCCCAAGGCAGGAAGCATGGGGCTTAAGTGTGGTGCTGACTGCCTGATCTCTTTTCCTACAGCAGGACCTCCAGCCTCCTGTCCCTCCTGCCCAGTTTCTCTCACGCAAGCCAAGCTGTTCTGGATCTGGCCTAATGGAGCTTAGCTAGCTGTGCAGATTGCTCTGGGGGCTGGCAGGCGGGGCTAGAGCAGCTCAGAGCTAATCCTCTGATCTCATGCATCACCTAGCAGGGAGCCCTGCTTGGAATCCTGAGTCCTTGTTTTACTTGGAGGCCACTCTGGCAAAGGAAGCCAGGCAGCAGCCACACCTGGAGACTCCTGACCCTCACCCCAGCTAGCATGGCCAGGCCTTGGCTGTCTCCCTGGATTAAGTACCGCAAATCTTACTGCTGCCACTGCCCTGCTTTTCTGTGGTGGCATCCTTCCCTGGTCCCCCTTGTGCAGATTGACACTATGGTGTATGATATTCAGAAACCCTGCCTGGGCCCCCCCGCCCCCCCTTCCAGCACGTGTCAGGAGGACTAAAGACCTTGCTGATGCTGTACCAGAGTGTTGTGACAGATGGAGAAACTGAGACTCAAAGAGCGGGGGTTATAGTAGAACCAGAGCAGATTTCCTGTCCCCTGGCTCTAGTCTAGACACGAATCACTGGAGTGTGAGGGAATCCCAGAGACTCTAAGCCAGTAGACATGGGGTTGTGCCAAGCTGAGTGTAAATGAAGACTGGGATCTGAGTGTGCAGGACTATACTGGGCCATACCATTCTGTTTCCTGCATTTCCACCATGAGGGACTGTTTCATCCGGAGATCCAGTGGGGACTGTCACCCATGGGGAGCCACAGCTTGTTAACCAAACGAGCAACAAGAAACTCTGACCTACCAGGCCCCAGTGACTTCGTAGAAGTGACAGTGGCCACCGCAGCCAGCAGGTTAGGTGTGACCTCATCTTCTTGCACACACAGGCAATGCCCTGTGGCTTTCTCACCTCTGCTAGGATCATGGCAGTCATTGCCTTTCTCAACACACCGCTGTGTGTTGTGTTGTCTTCCTTTTGGCTCCCTTTGAGGAAGAGAAGATACAAGATGTCTTTCCAGAACAGCCACTCTACTCCAGTGAGACCTGCCCTCCTTGGGTTGTACCCCTTCCCCAGCCCAGCCAGCCCAGCCAGCCCAGCCTGGTGCTCATCCTGGACAGGCCCCAGGTGGGACAGCTGCTTCAGCACCATGGACAGCAACCACCACCAGTGCCTTCCGTCCAGTGTCATCCTCTGTCAGGTTTTCATAAGGCTGTATTCTGGGGTTGTATTTGGGGTACATTGGAAACCACCTAGCTGTGGCCTGTGGACCCTTCTGTGGACTCTGCCATGGGCCCACTGTGGGTTTCCTGTACAGGTGAGGAGTTGGAGACCTTGATGTGGGGGTAGCCTTGTGTTCTAAGTACCCCAGGAAAGCTATGTCCATAGCAGACAGCCTGGGGATCCTAGAGACAGCTAATATTTTCCCAATGTCTTGAAATCCCCAGGACAGCACCTTCCCTTTCTGGATGCTGACTGGGCTCCTGGTCCCCCATCATGGTGTGATTCAGAGTAAGAAGTCAGTTGGGGCCCTCCAAAGAATACAGACTCAAGAGAGGTGGCCAGGCAGACAGTAGGGATGCTTGGAGTTTGGAGTGGGGGCCAACAAGGTATGTAAGTACTATGTTTGATGGTCTCTAACCCCAGGATCCTGCCATCTGGGAGGGTCTCCTGGGACCTCTTGTTCAGCCTTTCTCCTGGTCTCAGACTTTGCTCTTTGCTAAGCCTCAGAGCTGGGTGGGTCCTAGCTGTCTGGTTGAGACCCCCCCCCAAGGAGGGTCCAGATTAGCACACCTTTGATTCAGGCCCTGAGCTCTACCAGCACCACCTCCTGCCCACATATCCACTTGGTTTCCTCTAACCCCCATGGAAATTAATTCTAATTTGTAGAAGTCAGTTCAAAGCCTGCAGGAATTTTAATTAAACCCAGAAAATCTATCTGTTGTAATTAAGCCTCTGGAAGTCACCCCGCTCCACGCGATGTGACCAGTTGGTGCTGCCTGTCCTTAACTGCCCACAGAGCATGACCACAGGGCAGTGTGACACGTGAGGTGTGTCCTTGCTGATGAAGAAGGCCAAAGATTTTTTGCTTAGGCAGGTCCCAGGTCTGTACCTGGTACAGAACAGACCTGGACTCTGAACCTGATCTGCCCCCCTACACTAGGTTAGGGGTCCTGGCAGGCCCCCTGCAAGTTTCCCTGACTCCAAAGATGCCTGTGCCTGCCTCTTGTCCAGAAGGAACAGTCACTCACTCAGGGAGGCCATGCTCCAACCTCGCTATCAGTCTTGGCAGTAGCTGTGTGTGAACGTAACAGTCCGGTCCTGAGGCTACACAGTAGGTTGACTGTAGATTCTAGAGATAGTCCAGGCAGGCCAGCTTCTGGAGAGTTAGCCCATCTCAGTCCTTCTGGGAGAATCTGTGAGTGGGTGAGTGTGATCCAGGCCTGGAAGAAGCCGAATGATGGCCAAAGAAGTCAAGAAGGAGGCTTCGGTCCTAGATTCTGGAGTCTGGGTGGGTGGGGATAGCCAGGTGAGCCTCTGTTTGCTGATACAGCCTCTTCTAGCAATGGGCAGGCAAAGCTCAGAGAGGTAATAAGAATAGTAAGGCCTACTGCTTCCGGAGAGGGACAATTGCATCTCCATTGGTGGCAGGCAGG
>JAMJFZ010000662.1:0-65667 GCA_026225945.1 Cricetomys ansorgei
GGAACCATGCACACTCGGGAGCTGCTTCCTGGGGGGAAAGCTGTCTTGGCCACAGTGAGGCAGAGATAAAGATGTGTGTTTAGGACAAAGTTCCTTTTATGCCTTTCCTGTTTTTTCTCCTTAAGTTTTTTTCTTTTTATGCATTGAAAAGCAAGGGTAGCATTTGTTTTTTAATTTCTAGAAGGATTTTTTTTTTTTTAAAAAAAAGAACTTTTATAACTGTCTTAAATGTGACTTTGAATAAAAAGAATGGGAATTCTTTTGGGGCCCTCTAACCATCCCAAATAAGTTCTACTAATAGTTAAAACACTCAGCCAGTGGTTAAAGCCGGGCAGTGGTGCCACACGCCTTTAATCCCAGCACTCTGGAGGCAGAGGCAGGAGGATCTCTGTGAGTTCGAGACCAGCGTAATCTACAGAGTGAGTTCCAGGACAGCCAGGGCTACAACAGAGAAATTAACATAGAAAGTTAGTTTGGTAGTTTTATTTTTCATTTCTTTTCTTTCTGTGTGTGTGTGAGAGTGAGTGTGAGGGTGTGTGGTGTGTGTGAGAGTGTGTGTGTATGTGTGTGAGGGTGTGTGGTGTGTATGAGAGTGTGTGTGAGGGTGTGTGGTGTGTGCGTGCGCGTGCGTGCACGTGCGTGCACATGTGGCCAGAGGACAGCCTTGAGTGTTATTCCTTAGCCACCATCCACCTTTCTTTTTTTAATTCCCAGAGTGCCTCACTGGTCTGGAGGTTGGCTAGCCGGAGAGTGGCAGGGCCCTGCCTGGCTCTGCCTCCCCCTCGGGTTGTACAAATTCTAACCGTCACACCCTACCTTTAAAACAACAAAACAAAACATAGACTCTGAGCCATACCCCATCCAAGCTGTGGTGACTTTTTCCCCTGTAAATTCCCAGTAGCTGTTGAATGGTCATGACGCGTACTGATTTGTTGATATCTTAAAATGCTATAAAGTGTCAGCTATTTTAAATAAATTTATTTTTATAATCGGTTTTTAAATGTTAGTATTAATGATGAGATGCATTTTATTCTTTTGTTGTTTTTGAGACAGGGTCTCACTGTGTACCCAGGCTGGCCTTGAACTCCTGACCTTCCTGCTTTCCTGCTCAGTGTTGGGAGTACAGGTAGGTGCCACCTTTAGCTGTTAGCCTCTGATATGATACTCCATTTAACAGATTTAACAGATAAGGAGATGCCACACCTTCATCTTTCTTAATTAAAAAAAAAGTCGTGTTACGGAGATCTCGCTCCTGACATCCATAACCTCCGTGGCTTCTTCCGCTGCACGTCCGGCAGCACTCCGGTGAGAAAGGGCTTGAAAACAAGAAGTGTGGTGTAAGCATGTCTCTAGAAGTGTAAGCCACGGTTTGGGCACATACAGCCTCTTCCCCCCACCTCAAATCGAGAACAAACTATGCGTGTATTAGCATCAGTCAATAGAGCGCCAAGGCTGTGGTGAGCGTCGGAAACCGTGAGTGTGCCCAGCGTGGCTGCAGCCGGCTCTGGAAGGTCGGTTACAGAGGCGATGGAAGCAAAGTGCCTGCTCCAGATGCTGTGGCCGTGTGGGGCTAGAGAGAAAGGGGGGTCCCAGACGGGCGGCACGGTGTATTTCTATAATCGTCAGTATTTGAAGTCTGAGAGCTTTGGGATTGCATTATTCTGAGTCACAGAGCACTGCCCAATGTGTGTAACTGTGACAGAGAAAACAGAATGATGCTTGCGGGGGGGGAGGTGTGCGGAGCCTTAGTGATGCTTGCAGGGGGTGTGCGGAGCCTTAGTGATGCTTGCAGGGGGGTGTGCGGAGCCTTAGTGATGCTTGCAGGGGGGTGTGGGTGTGAGCCTTAGTGATGCTTGCAGGGGGGTGTGAGGAGCCTTAGTGATGCTTGCAGGGGGGTGTGAGGAGCCTTATTAGTGATGCTTGCAGGGGGGTGTGAGGAGCCTTAGTGATGCTTGCAGGGGGGTGTGAGGAGCCTTAGTGATGCTTGCAGGGGGTGATCAACGAGGAGTCCAGAGAACGGGACGGGGGCCGCACAGCGGTGGGACTCCACCGAATGCCTTCAAACTGCGTGTTTTAAAGACAGTTGAAGTGCAAGTTACGCTCAATTTGTCACAGTTCTATAAAGAAAACGTGACACATTGAATAACAGCCGTTCCTTTTTAATTTTTTAACACCAACAACCCAAGTACTTTTCGTTTGAAGAAACTTTGGCTTTGATTGTAATTATTTCAGCATGTCTCCCTAAAGATCAAAGTGTTTAAAATGCAAACAAACAAAAGCCAAAACACTATAACACCATCATACCTACAACACTGGAAATTCCTTCTTCAAGTGGTGGTCCACACCGTAGCCCAGCATTGGGAAGTCTGAGGCAGGAGAGTGCCCTGAGTTGGCAGCCAGCCCGGGCTGTACATCGAAACCCTGTCTATGAAGAAATAAAACGTAACAAATCTAGTTTTCCGTCCGTCGCACAGTGGTCCTCAGCCTTCCTGATGCTACAGCCCCTCGGTGCAGTTCCTCACGCTGTGGTAACCAACAAAGTTATTCTTGTTGCTACTTCATAGCTGTGATTTTGCTACTGCTGTGATCATAATGTGAACGCCTGATACGCAGATGGTCTTAGGCGTCACTCCCAACCCGCAGGTGGAGAACCGCTGTCTTAGCATCATTCTGAGAATTCCTCTTTCCTACTTCCATACACTTGAGTGGGTCACCATGGTGATAACAGCCAAGCTAAAACCTTTGATATATTAGATACTGGTGCTTTGTGTTGAAAATAGCTAGCTATGAAGTAATGTAGATGCTAAATTAACCTGATTGAGCCAGTCTTCAATGTGTTCACACACCAGACTTCACAGTGTACAATATTAATGTATCATTTCCCCTATAAATTAAAATAGAGAAAGAGACCCAGGTGTGGGTGCAAGCATGTAATTGCAACTTTTGGAAACCGGAGGCAAAAAAGATCAGAAGTTCAAGGTCGTCTTTGGCTACGTGAGATTGTTTCAAAAACTAACAACAATATAAGGGGGGGAGGGGGAGGAGAAACGGGGGGGGGGAGGAAGGGGAGGGGAGGAGGAGGAGACAGGGAGGAGGAACAAAGGGGGAGGAAGAGGAGAGGGGGAGGGGGGAGGGGAAGGAGGAGGAATAATGGATGGGGCAGAGAGGGAGATTTTGAAACCTTTATCACCCCCACAGTATTGAATTATAAACATGCATGTGCCCAAATTTAAAATTTATTGTTGGGGATGGAGAGATGGCACAGTGGTTAAGAGCACTGGCTGCTCTTCCAGAGGACTCGGGTTCAATTCCCAGGACGTACATGGCGGCTCACAGCTGCCTGTAGCACTTGTTCTAGGGGATCTGACACCCTCACACAGACACACATGCGAGCAAAGCACCAAAGCACATTAAATAAATAAATAAATAAATAAATAAATACATGTTTTTAAAAAATATTAAAACCAAAACATAGTTGTTAACTATGTTGTTAATTTGACTTTGTTTTCCAAGATGAGTACTTGAAAACTTGGTGTGTATTTCAGGAAAGCATAAAAAGACTGAGTCGCCCTTGGTGGAAGCCAAATGGACTTGGCTTAAGTCAGGTTCAAAGAGTTTGGGTCAGTGAAGGCCTGGGGTTTGCTGTGGTTCGAATGTCTCCTTTAAAACTCAGTGCGGTGAATCTCCGCCCCCTTTTGTTTGGAGACGGGCTCTCCTTTGGCCCTGGCTGGCCTGCTTTATAGATGAGGCTGGCCTGCTTTATAGATGAGGCTGGCCTGCTTTATAGATGAGGCTGGCCTGCTTTATAGATGAGGCTGGCCTGCTTTATAGATGAGGCTGGCCTGCTTTATAGATGAGGCTGGCCTTAGACTCACAGAGATCGCCCTGACTCTGCCTGTAAGTACTGACGTGAAAGGCATGTGCCACCATGCTAGGATGAAATGCCTGTTTAAAAGGTTTCTCACGAGTGGATGGCTTTCTGGTTAAAGAGGACGACTGTGGCTGAATCACCACTTCTGTCTTCCACGTGTGCCGTTGTTGCAGACTTTCCAACTTCTAAAACTGTGAAACAAATAAACTTCTATGGTCGCTAACTTAGTTTGTGAAACTGTTTTATCGGCAGAAAAGATAAGATTATAAAATTGAGGAGTTTGGAGATACTTGAAAAATGTGTGTGTAGGTGTGTGTGTGTTGTATGTGTATAGGAGTGTGTATAGGAGTGTGTTTGGGTTGTGTGTGTTGTGTGTAGGTGTGTGTGTGTAGGTGTGTGTGTGTGTGGTGTGTGTGTATAGGTGTGTGGTGTGTGTGTGTTGTGTGTGTGTATAGGTGTGTGGGGTGTGTGTGTAGGTGTGTGTGTTTGGGTTGTGTGTGTAGGTGTGTGTGTTTGGGTTGTGTGTGTATAGGCGTGTGTGTATAGGCGTGTGTGTATAGGTGTGTGTGTATAGGCGTGTGTGTATAGGCGTGTGTGTAGGTGTGTGGGGTGTGTGTGTATAGGTGTGTGGGGGTGTGTGTGTAGGTGTGTGTTTGGGTTGTGTGTGTATAGGCGTGTGTGTAGGTGTGTGTGTATAGGCGTGTGTGTGTAGGTGTGTGTATAGGCGTGTGTGTATAGGTGTGTGTGTATAGGTGTGTGTGTATAGGTGTGTGTGTATAGGTGTGTGTATGTATAGGTGTGTGTATGTATAGGTGTGTGTATAGGCGTGTGTGTATAGGCGTGTGTGTATAGGTGTGTGTGTATGTATAGGTGTGTGTGTAGGCGTGTGTGTATAGGCGTGTGTGTATAGGTGTGTGTATAGGCGTGTGTGTATAGGCGTGTGTAGGTGTGTGGGGTGTGTGTGGTGTGTGTTTGGGTTGTGTATGTTGTGTGTGTGTATAGGCGTGTGTGTATAGGCGTGTGTGTATAGGCGTGTGTGTATAGGCGTGTGTGTATAGGCGTGTGTGTAGGTGTGTGGGGTGTGTGTATAGGCGTGTGTGTATAGGCGTGTGTGTATAGGCGTGTGTGTATAGGCGTGTGTATAGGCGTGTGTGTATAGGCGTGTGTGTATAGGCGTGTGTGTATAGGTGTGTGTAGGTGTGTGGGGTGTGTGTGGAGGTGTGTGTTTGGGTTGTGTATGTTGTGTGTGTGTATAGGCATGTGTGTATAGGCGTGTGTGTGTAGGTGTGTGTATAGGCGTGTGTGTGTAGGTGTGTGTGTATAGGCGTGTGTGTATAGGCGTGTGTGTATAGGCGTGTGTGTATAGGCGTGTGTGTATAGGTGTGTATAGGTGTGTGTAGGTGTGTGGGGTGTGTGTGGAGGTGTGTGTTTGGGTTGTGTATGTTGTGTGTGTGTATAGGCATGTGTGTATAGGCGTGTGTGTATAGGTGTGTGTGTAGGTGTGTGTGTATAGGCGTGTGTGTATAGGCGTGTGTGTATAGGCGTGTGTGTAGGCGTGTGTGTATAGGTGTGTGTGTATAGGTGTGTGTGTGTAGGTGTGTGTATAGGCGTGTGTTTGGGTTGTGTGTATATAGGCGTGTGTGTGTAGGCGTGTGTGTGTAGGCGTGTGTGTGTAGGCGTGTGTGTGTAGGCGTGTGTGTATAGGTGTGTGTGTAGGTGTGTGTGTAGGTGTGTGTGTATAGGTGTGTGTGTATAGGTGTGTGTGTATAGGCGTGTGTGTATAGGTGTGTGTGTATAGGCGTGTGTATAGGTGTGTGGGGTGTGTGTGGAGGTGTGTGTTTGGGTTGTGTGTGTATAGGTGTGTGTATAGGTGTGTGTGTATAGGTGTGTGGGGTGTGTGTGTATAGGTGTGTGTTTGGGTTGTGTGTGTATAGGTGTGTGTGTATAGGCGTGTGTGTATAGGTGTGTGGGGTGTGTGTGGAGGTGTGTGTTTGGGTTGTGTATGTTGTGTGTGTGTAGGTGGTGTGCATGCGTGTGTAGCCATGTGACCTCAGGCGTGGAGTAGCTGGCCATACTCTGAATAGATGCAGGCAGCAGTCCTTGTAGTCACGCCCACGGTGCAGGTTTGCAGGTCCGTCCATCTGTCTCACTGCCTGCTGTATGGACACTTTGATAAGATGGTCTCTTCTGTTGAAGCGCTATGCTCCCCGTGACGTGATTGAGTACTCTGGAGGCTGCCTCCTTGCTCTCTTATTTACGACCTTGGCTACTGCCTGGTTGTCCCTGAAGGGCTCTGGGCAGCACAGAAATGCCTTAGATATATTTAGTTACACGGCCCTTCTCTAACTTCAAAATACATGAAGCCCATCTTATATTTCATGATGCTATAATTACTTCTGTGCGCAAAATTGTTGCTCATTAGTGGGCAAAACCTTGCTTCATTAAAACTTTTCTTTTTTTCTTTCACATTATCTATTTATTTACTTACTTGTGTAAGGCAGTGTCTGATGTGTCATAGGTTGCCTTTGAACTCAGTATGTAGCTGAGGATGGCCTTGAATATTCCCATCCTCCACTGGAGTGGGTTTTATTCCCACCCAGTGGGCTCCAGGAGGATCAGGTCGTCAGGCATGGGGGCAAATGCCTATACTATGGAGCCATCTCACCCGCCCAAATTACGCCTGAGTTTTGGTTGATTACCTGTCTTCCCCAAGCAGTAACATTAGAACGATGAGAATCTCCCTCCCCACTGCCCCCCCCTTCTCTGCTGGGCTCATCTGCCCCCTCTAGAGCATCCGGTCTGCTCAGTAGGATGTGGACTTGCTGTCCGTTTGGAGAACCCACCTTGCTCTAGCTGGCGCCGTACACATGCCCGTAGAGTGTGATGATCGCCTCTCTGGCCCTACTTTCCCAACGCAGTTTCACCATGGATTGCGTTTTTCATTTATAATACTTATCTGCATGGAGAACTCTCTCTCTCTCTCTCTCTCTCTCTCTCTCTCTCTCTCTCTCTCTGAGAAGTCAAGTACAAGGACAGCCATTATTTATTGCTTTTTCTAGGGGAAAGTAACAAACATTTATAAACAGGTTTGGTGAATGGAAGATGTTGGTTATTGAAGCCAACAAAGGATGATGTCAGCGTTTCCAGCTCGGAGATCGTGCACGTGGCTCTATGTTTTTGGATGCAGAGACATGTTGAAAAGATTAGTGTTGGGAACACCAATGCTTACAACCCCAGCTCTCAGGAGGCTGAGGCAGGAGAGCTGGAAGTATAAGAAAGATTCAAGAATCCACAGACCACAAGAGAGCAATTGGTTTCTTACACGACAGGATGGAGAGAATGTTATATTTTTTTTTTTTTTTTTTTTTGACAGGGTTTCTCTGTTGTAACTGGCTGTCCTGGAACTCACTCTGTAGACCAGGCTGGCCTCAAACTCACAGAGATCCACCTGCCTCTGCCTCCCGAGTGCTGGGATTAAAGGTGTGTGCCGCCACCACCCCCCCAGCTGTTATTTTTATAAAAGGAAACAAACGTGGCAATATGTCGGTTTTGGGTGGTAGATTACTTGTAGGTGTGTACACGTGTACCTTGTGTTTCAAGGTGTTTCCTCAAAAGAGAAACTTATGCTCATTATTAAAAATCCCTATAATAGGGACTGCCGTAGATAAAGTCACTCATGAACTGACACACGCCTGTACACCATGGCTCTAAGCTCAGCCATCATTCTCTGGGGATCTGGCTTGTGAAGGTCTGTGTAGGTATGCAGAGACTCGGCGTGTCTGGCAGTAGAGTTGGGTAACCCTTAACACGTCTTCAGTAGTGCTCTCCATGCTGCTCATTTTCCTGGAGGATTAAACCCTTGGGTAAAAGTGATTCTGAAACCTCCTAAGTGTGGCGTCTCTTACTTTCCCTTTGGCCATTTATTTCAGGATGTGTTCCTCTAACTTTCAGTTTCTCTACTCTGGAACTCGAGGGCTTGTGATGAGCACAGGAGCACCTTGAGTCTAACTCTGATGCAGCGACCGATTTACTGTGAACTTGGGCAAATCCGTCGCCTGCCCTGTGTTGAATAAATCGCCATCTGTGCGGCCCAAGCACTCGGCAGAGACAGGCTGCTGGTGCTGACCGGATCCCCGAAGGAGACGTGAGGGAGGATTTATTATGGCTTAATATTTGAAGGGTCCACAGTGGCGGCAGAGCATGAGGCCGCTGGTCACATGCTACCTGCACACAGGAAGTGGACTGGCAGTCAGACTTCACGGCTGCTACCTCACTGTCCCGCGAGGCTCCATCTCCAGGATGAGAAACCAAGTGTTCAAGCAGGTGCGTCTGGAAGACATTTCCCACTCTCCACAGCACCCACGGAGCAGAGCCTGTGAGGCCTCCCTCAGTCCTAGTTCATCCGTCAGAGGGAGCCAATAATTCCTCCTCTCCCCGCCCCCCCCGCAGTGCGGGGCCATCTGGAGACATGACCTAGGAGTAGATACCGCCATGTTCCTCACGCCTGTCCCCTCTGGATTCCGTGAAACCTCCTTGGCGAGGTAGGACCCTGCTTCCCGACGGTGATACAGATGGTTCTGTGTGACAGTAAAATAAGATTAAAAACAGCCACGTGACTCTAAGGGACAGCCTTGCAGACTCTTCTTACAGCGCCTAATCCATCCTGTAACCCCAACAGGGCGCATACAGAGTGCAGAAATGGACGGAATCGAAGGCACTCTGAGAAGTCTTCATGGAATATGTGTGAATGTTGTGTCTGCGTTCCTGGTTACAGTCAGCTGTTACCGTTCCACGATAGGTTTTCATCTTTCTGTGTTAGGGGGTCCTGGTGTGTGTGTGACACACAGCTCCTCCTGGGGTCCTGGTGTGTGTGTGACACACAGCTCCTCCTGGGGTCCTGGTCATTGCACGTGTGTGACACAGCTCCTCCTGGGGTCCTGGTCATTGCACATGTGTGACACACAACTCCTCCTGGGGTCCTGGTCACTGCATGTGTGTGACACAGCTCCTCCTGGAGTCCTGGTGTGTGTGTGACACACAGCTCCTCGGTAGCTTTACATATGCCCAGAACTATCTCCTCGAGCTGCTTAGATGCATAAAGTTAAGTAATTTCGTTGTACTTTTCTGAGCTATTCCCAAGCCTTTGATGCACTATTCAAAAAAGTACTGAGTCCTGTTAGGACCGTGTCCCTGTGGTGTCCTCAGACGGGGGGCAGCCTGTGCTAACCCCGTCCATAAACCTGTGCGGTCAGGTGGTGTGCTGGGACTCCTCAGTTTTCTCGGACACTCATAATGGTCTCCGGCTTCCCAAGGGTGACGTAGAGCGTTCTCTGTGGTGGTAAAAATAAAGTAAAACAGTCACGTGACCTTTAAGTGCATTTTAATTCTTTTCCCCAGGGCAGCAGACTAATGAGGGTAAATGGATGTCAAGGGACAAAATGAATCAATGCCACCTCTCCCCATCCGATAAAGAGGGCGAGACGGGGAGTGGGTGACTGAAAGCATAGCATTCCGCTCAAGAGAAGTTTTCAGGGAAGTTGAGCCTTTGTGTGTTCAACCAAAGAGGAGCAAGGCAGACGTGTGGAGCTTGAGCAATGACACTTTTTTCTGTTGCTTTGTTTTATTTAGTTTTGGTTTTTCAAGAGCGTTTCTCTGTTGTAACTCTGGCTGTCCTGGAACTCATCCTGTAGACCAGGCTGGCTTTGAACTCGAGGGGATCCTCCTGCCTCTGCCTCCCGAGGGCTGAGATTAAAGGTGTTCACCACCACTGCCTGGCTTCACACTAATTTTTATGTTGAAAATCTGGGCCCATTTTCCAGTATCACCATTCACCTGCTGTGTGGTCCTGGGTAGTTCTGTGAGGCTCTGTCCTCTGTAAAAGCAGGATTCACAAACTGGACTTTGTCCTCTGAAGGAGGCCGCAGGGCCAATTTCCTGTGCACAGTAAATGAATGTCCACTCCCATCACTGAAGTTGGAACATTAACTTGGAATTCACTCACTCACTCGCCTGCAGGGGTGCCTCCGCCCCCCAACCCCCTCGCCCCAGCAACGAGGAGTTCATACTTGGAATAGCCATCTTCGGAAAGGTGCTTGAAATCAGATTTCTAAGCAGGTTGTGAAATTTCCAGAAAACTCCTTTTGGATTGAAGAGATGCTGATTCTTAATAAAACGCTTCCTGCAGAACCAAGAGAGAGCGCAGGGCACCTGGGAGAAGGGTTCTTATTTCACCTTGGTGGTAAGCAAATGGATGTCACAGAAAGAAACTATGTTCCTGTATAAATGGCAGGCTTCGGCCGAGGCCCGATCCTGGTGTAACTCTTAGGCCTGTGGCAGCGTGGGCAAGCTGACTCCTGAAGTCGGTTGCCGCATTGACTCATCTTGGCCGGCACATGCCCTCTGCAGACTGGTGTGGGTGAGGTGATCCTTGTGGGTTTGTAAATCCTGCCCGTGCGCCCTTGCTAAGGGTAGGAAGGATCTCTGAGGCCACCTGGCTCCAGACTGCTTAGGCCAAAACTGAACTGGACTTTTTCTGCATCCTCTGGTTTGGCCTTGGAGGTAAGGAGCCAGCCCCCTGGCCCCTGGCCGGATGTCAGCCTATTGACGGTTGTCAGAGAGGCCCGTGGATCAGCCTGTTAATGGTTGTCAGACCCGTGGATCTTCCCTCTGATCCGGTTTTGTTTTTCCTTGTCAGAGGAGTTCTAGTCCAGAAGATTCACAAAGGCTGTGCTCAGAAGCCCTCAGGCAGAGTCCACAGAAGCATGGCCGGAAGCCCAGCAGTGTCTGGTGCCCTCAGGATCCCTGGACTTTCAGGGTCGCCCTCATACCCAGAGCTCTGGTGTGCTGGGGTTGCCTGGGCCTGTGGTAAGGCTGTTGCGGAGTTTCTCGTGAAATGGCTGGTTTTACCTCAGTTTTATAAAACGGTTGTTTCTTCTGCTTTCTGGTGGTCTGCAGTACATTTCACACTCATTTTCCTAATGAAATTGATAGGTGTGCTTACCTCAGGAGGCAGCCCACAGGCAAGTCCAACCAGTGAGATGCTTTATTTTTCTTAAGTTTTTTAAAAAACTTTTTTCTTAAAAATTGTGGTAAAATAAATATGAAACTCCGCATCTTAACCACTCTCAGGCACCCGCGTCAGCATTGAGTGAGCACACACAGTTTGCAACCATCTCTGGAATGGTTTTCATCTTACAAGACACACATTTTCATTTCTCAGTGCTTTTAGAAAAAGGGATAGAGAATATTCAGCCACATGAGAACCCCGTGAGAGTCACACTGCGTGCTTGTGCGTACGGTCTTCCTGGCACACGGCCTGCCCGTTCGCTCTCGTGTTCTCTGCCGTGACTTTTTGGCTGTGGTGGTGCAGTCCGTTTTGACGAGGACCTCACAGCTGACGAAGCTGGAGATGTATGCTGTCTGGCCTTTACGTAGCACATGGAGTTGTGGGTCTGCTGGATGTGGGGCTGTGCAGTGGGGTCCAGCGGAAGAGCACTGGGCTAGCAGGTGAGACTTCCCACTCTCCAAGGCAAGTCTGTGCTGGCTGCAAACTCTCCTGTCCGACCACTGACGTACGGAACTGTGTGCATGATTGTAGCGTTCAATACTGAAGTGTACCAACTGTATTTCGTAATGTTGAAAATACAGTAGCGAGTTCCCGCCAGCTCTTGTTTATGTATGAGTTACTTTGTATCACTATAATAAACATGACGAAGGCAACTGAGAGAAGGAAGGTTCATTTTGGCTCACAGTTCATCATGGTCTGGAAGCGGAGCAGGCATGGCAGCTGGAGCAGGAAGCAGAGCGTGCGCGTGCGCGCGCACACACACACACACACATCTTTTACCACAAGCATGAAGTGGAAAGAGCAACTCAAAATGGCAGGGCTCTTTAAACTCACAAAGCCCGCCTCCAGTGACATACTTCCTGCGGCCACCTGGGGACCAGCTGTTGAAATACCAAGCCTGTGGGGAACATTGTCATTCAAACCACCACCCTACAAGTGCAGAATTCAGAAGCACCGTACAAGGTTGTTTTTAATACCTTGTTTTGTTTGAATCAGTGAAGCCCATATAAATGAATCTTCACTTGTAGGCAATGTTTTATTTTACTTTCGATGCTGGAGGTAGAATCCAGGACCTTGCTTATGTTGGACAAGAACATTACTGCCAAGCCACTTTGCTAAGTACCCCCACCCCCTTAAGGATCTTACTCTGTAGTCCCAGTACTTCTAATCCTCCTGCCTCTGAAATAGTTGTACCTGACATTCTAATGATCATCTTCCCAAATGACTGCAGCAAGCTGCCGCCTTCCCCTTTCGTACCATGGCATTAACCACAAACAGGGATGAAGAAGGTAGTTTCAGGATACTTTGGTATGCGTGTAACATGCGCCTGTGTATTGAAGACATCGCAATCCTCAGAGGCTCTTTGGCTAGAGAAGGTAGTAAGTGTGAACTTAGAAATCTCCCGTTCTCCATTCAGTGAACTCAGATGTCGATGGCATCCCTGAGGGTGTGTCTGGATGTCAGTGATCCTGGTTGGGTGGTGTTGCCCCTGAGCTGTTTGCTGCCTTCCGTCTCATCTGTGACAGCTCCGTAGGTGGACGGGTGGAGCCGTGCTGCCCTCATCACACCACCACCAAGGCCAGCGTATAGCATAAAGCACTTAACTGGGGCTTGCTTAGTTTCAGAGGGTTGGTCCATCATGGTGGGAGTGTAGCAGCAGGAAGGCAGGCATGGGCTGGGGTAGCAGGTGAGAACTCAGCCAGAGAGAGGAGGCGGGAAGAGAAAGGGGGCGGGGAGAGTGCTTGGGGTGGGCTTTCGAAACCTCAAAGCCCCACCCAGCCAGTGACACCTCCTCTCACAAGGCCACACCTCCTGTGCTGACTAATTTTATGTCAACTTGACACAAGTTAGAATCATCTGAAAGGAACTCCAATTAAGCAGATGCCTCCATAGGAATGGGCTGTAGGCGACCCTATAGAGTATTTTCATAATCAGTGGCTGATGGGGGAGGGACCAGCCTATTGTGGGCGGGGCCATCCCTGGGCTGGTGGTCCTGAGTTCTATAAGAGAGTAGGCTGAGCAAGCTATGAGGAGCAAGCCAATAAGCAGCACCCCTCCATGGCCTCTGTGTCAGCTCCTGCCTCTGGGTTCCTGTCCTGTTTGAGTTCCTGTCCTGACTTCCTTCAGTGACAGACTCTGAATGTGGAAGCATAAGCCAAATAAAGCCTTTTCTCCCAACTTGCTTTTGATCCTGGTGTTTCATCATAGTAATGGGAGCCCTGACTAGGACGCCTCCTACTCCAAACACTTCCACTTACCGAGGATCAAGTATTCAGTCGTGACCTGTGGGGACATCCTCATTCAAACGACCACACTGTCTGTATTTTGGCAAATCTGGATGTAAGGTTCGTGAGAGGTTGATTAGGCTCCCAAACACAGGAGTGTCAGGGCTGGGAGGGAGGACAGTAGCTGTCAGGTCCAGATGGAGGACACTCTTCCCAGACAGAATCTTTGTGTAGAGTCAGGTGAACCTATGCTTCCTGCTCACAAGCTGCTGCAGGTCATCCTGATTCCCTCCTTGAGACATGGGCTGGGCAGTAAAAAGGTGGCTGTAGGTAAGCATAAAAATGTGAATTGTTAGCTGGGCGGTGGCGCAGGCCTTTTATCCCAGCACTCAGGAGGCAGAGGCAGGTGGATCTCTGAGTTCTACACCAGCCTGGTCTACAGAGTGAGTTCCAGGACAGCCAGAGCTACGACAGAGAAATTCTGTCTTGAAAAACTTAAAAAATAAATATATAAATAAAGTGAATTATTTAAGACTTACTATCAGGACCCAGTCAAAAGACTCTGAGGTTAATTGATTAACTGATTGATTATTCTCGTGGTAAAGATTGAAGGTCTTCACCCATGTTCCGTGTGCCACATCCTTTGCCTGAGAAGAGCGGTTTGTTTCTTCCTCTCCCCCCCTCTTTTGTTCGTGTCAGGTTCTTACTATGTAGCCCCAAGTGGCCCTGCTATGTAGCCCCAACTTGCTATGTAGACTAGGCTAGCCTCAAACTCACAGGGATCTGCTTGTCTTTTCCTCCCAAATGCTGGGCTTAAACACACGGGCCACCATACCTGGCCCCTGGACAGTTAGTTCATCAGAAGGGGAGATGGTTTAACTTGATTACAAAGGCGAGTCACATTTTTTAGGTGGAGTTTGGTTATTTTCCAATGGCAAGTTGTACTTTCACCCACAAAGAGGAATAGGTATGCAGCCCTGTAGTCCTTGCTCGCTGGTCTCCATGGAGAAGGAGCTGTTCACACACCCTTAACATCACACAAGTGTTTCTGGCAGAACGGCACATGCGTATTTTCTAAGAGCTCTCTGGCTGCCCTAAATTCTTTGCTTTGACAACACTAGGTTGCGCGTCTTTTTTATTTTATTTTTGATGCAGGCTGGCTTTACAGCTCACTCTGTAGCCAAGAGTGACTCGGATTGATCCCCCTCCCTACCTCCTGAACACTGGTGTTATAGGCGTGTGCCGCCATGCCATGACGTGCTGCTCGGTGCTGAGGATTGGCCCAGGGCATTCGTGGGTTAGGCAAGCATTCTTCATACTCAGCCACATGCCCGGCTTTGCACTTCCGTCTTAAGTATGTGAGGACGAGGGCTTTATTGTTGAGTCTCCGCTTTGGTTTGTTTTTATTTCAAGACAGGATCTTGCCGTGTTTCCAGGCTGGCCTCGGACTCCCTCCTGACCCCTCTCGGGCCTCCCGCGTGTGGAGTTTTAGGCGTGCACTGCCACTCCCGCTCTGCCCTGACCTCCTTGTCTAGGCTGTGCGTGACGTCAGCACCTGCACACATTTCACGTGGAAAATCCATGTGTCCAATGCCCCCCAGCTCTCTCTAGAACATGGACCATGTGTGGCACCCGAGAGTCTCTGGTGCTGTTCCCTGTGTGTGCCGCTGTCAGATTCTCAAGTGCCAGCCTCACGGACTTGACTAGAACCGTCTGGAATTACAAAGGGTGGAAAATGAAGGCCAGCTTTCTTACTAAGAGCAATTAGTTTAAGATTGGGATGCCTCAAAAAGCTGAGTGTGTGTATAGACTTCTATTTTTCAAATGAGTCACGTATGTGCGGCAGTGCATGGAAACAGTGGGGTATGCTGCAGGCAGCGGCCGGCGTGTGCAGCGGGCAGGCATGTGAGGCAGGGAGTGTGTGCATGCTGTATCACCATCTTTCCTTATAGTTGATGCTGTGGTTCTCTGAATTAGAAACTGCGGTATTAAGTTGGCCAAGCTCTCTCCTTGCCTGTTGTAAATTTTGCTGATGTAATTTTCCCAAGCCAGGATGTCAGGTATAAACATCGTGCGTGTGTGTGTGTGTGTGTGTGTGTGTGTGTGTGTGTGTGTCAAACAACAGTTTAAAAGAGAAAAGATATATTGGACTCATGGTTTCAGAAGTGCTGGGCTGTGGTTGGCTGGCTGGAGTCCTTTTAGGCCCACAATAAGGGAGAAGAAACTGAAGAGTGTTCACCCAGCTGAGAAGCAACGGCGAAGCAGAGGAGCCAGGATGAGATTTAACCCCGAGAACACTTCCTTCAGCGGATCCTCACCACACCCAGTTTCACTTCCTCCCAATAACCAATTCAGCTTTTGACCCCCCAAATGTGTTAGCCACCCGTGTTGGAAGTGCCTTACAGTGGCACCCAGCGTTTGTGCTGGACGGATCCCCCAGCCACGGTGACTGTCCGGGTCAGGCATGGCAACGGCTTAGGGGGGTTAGTCACGGAAACAGGAAACAACATTTACTTCTTTTAACAGCAGGTGAGATGGGCTGTGGCGTAGACATTGTGGGATTACTAAGACACACCCCCACCTTGATAGACCTGGAATCTGCCATGAGAGGAGCCTGAGTTTGAAAGAGCGGAGGTGTGCTACAAAACAGTTCGATCAGGATCTGTGAAGGAGCCACTGGGCATCGTTTACTAACTTGACCTTAGGGCAAATCCAGCTGTCTCCTGTTGGTGGGTGCTAACAATTAGAAGTTTTTTAAAAGCACTAAAAAAGATCGCTCTTTGTACCGGACACAGCCCAGTAGGTCATTGTGATAGAGAGGAATTGTAGCTAAAGGGAGAGCCTGTTAATTTGGAGACCAGCTCATGGAATACATGCTTCTCAGTTTTTCCTTCTTACCTCCTTGGGCTGCTTTGTGTATGAGAGCATAACGGCTCTAGTCTTCAGGGGCCCAATGGTAAAGCATAAATATATGAACTTTTTTGCATAATCCGTTACAGCATCACCAGCACCGTGATCGGTGGCGATGGCTGGTTGGCGTTGGAGTTGAGGCTGAAGTGACTGTGTGTGAGGCGGGATGTCTGCTCTTGGGAAGGCAGGTGTTCATAGATTTGAGGGAAGGTTATAAGGCTGGGAATTCCAGAATGAGGGTTTTGGGGCAGAAAGAAGATCCTGGTTGAAGTCAGCGGGTATCAGGAAAAGGATGCTCAGTGGGTCCGGAGTTAACATCTGGTCTGAGTGGAGTGTGAGCTGCGGAAGGCTGAGATCTAATTTCTCCCCCTGTAGTTAATGTCTGATAAAATGCATCCATAAGCAAACGCTGATGTTGCTGACGAAGGTGGGTCAGTCTGTTCTTCATGCCCTGTCGGTCCCAGTGTTCTGGGACTGCATTATCTCCCATGCTCCCGCTCACCACGCAGTTCTGAGCCTACCAGGTCCCAGGAATTCACTCTGAGCTGGGCGGCTCACAGCTGGCGTAGGCGGGCAGGAACGGGAGGGGGTCCGCGATTCAAACCTGCCTGGGGATCCTGGAGGTGGAGACTACCCTGCCATGTCAGTGAAGCGTGGTCCACCCAAGTCAAGGTCTTCAAAGCCGAAAGCACTTCATTTCGGGCCGTGGAGGAATATATTGGGTGTTGGGGGCCGGGTGAACAGGTAGCCACCTGGCCAAACTATTGTGGGACCATGGGCATGGAAGGGCGGGGAAGGGCCTGCCATAATGCACTTCGGGAGGAGGGGCCTCAGCCTCTCCCACTCTGGGGACGTGGACTTTGCAGAGGCCTCAACTCTGGCCATGTCCAAGGCCTTGCCCGAATCCATGGCGTAGCAAGGCTCCTGTGAGGTAGGGAATGCCACTGTCTGCTCAGAGCTCACAGTAAACTCAGCATTGCGGAGGCTGCTTCTGCTTCCGCAGAGTTCAAGGGTGAACCGGAGAGAGGCCTTGGGGCAGGGATTTGAGCCTCAATTTCCCCTGTGACAATGCTCATTCTTCCTCCAACAGAAGGAGGTGTGAGGAGCTGGAGAGATGGCCCCGGGGTTAGGAGCACTTAACTGCTCTTGGAGATGACCGAGTTCTGTTCCCAGCACCCATATCAGAAGGCTCACAACTGCCTGTACCTCCATTTCCAGGGGATCTGACATCCGCTTCTGGACCTTTGTGGCATACATGTGGTACACACAAACTCACACAGACGCACACACGCGCGCAAACACACACACACACACACGCATACACACGCATGCACACACACATAAATTAAAAAATAATGAGTCTTTAAAAGGAAGCACGTGATGCCTGGTGGTGGGTGGAACTGCATCTAGTCAGTTGTTTAAAAAGTGACAATTCGGTTTGACATAGTCATAAGCAAAGGGTTTGCTAGATGTGGCCACTTCCTTCCGTTACACTGGCCACATGGCCATTGTCTTCACGTTCCTCTCAGACCCTTGGTGGCCTTGTGCATTCTCTCTGGGACCTTTACAGAGAGAGAAAAGATAAATGAGGCCATGGGATAGCTCGGGCTGTTCAGGCAGATTCCCTGAGCCGCCTCTGGTGTCCTCAGCCAGGCCTGGGCTGGAAGTCCACACAAGCTCCTCCAGTTCCCCTTTGTCTGAGGCACTGGCCTCCTGCCTTGCTGCTGAGCCCAGGTTCCTTAGACCAGGGCCAAGGGGAGAGCTGGGGAGGAAGGAGGGTCTGACCTGCCTCACTGAGCCATTCCATGGGAGACACTTAAAAGTCCAGCCTCCCAACTCCGACCCTGCTTGTGGCTTTAAAGAAACAAGTGTTAGCCAAAAGGTAATTTTCCCTGACGCACGTTCCGTCTCCTCTGTTGCTTCCTCTCATCCTCTGTTGAGTAAAAGGCCTGAATGGCAGTAAGGGTGCCCGCCAGTGCCTGCCAGTTAAACCCTAGATACCAGCAGAATGGCTACCAACCGTTTTGTTCCAAGTCAGCCTGGACTAGCCAAAGGCTGACAGAAAGCAGAAACTGTGTCATTCCGGTCAGAGTCCCCTGACTCAGGTAAATTGGGATTTCCTGTTAGTGCGTTTGTCTTTCAAGCTTTTAATTTGGGTAGGTTACTAACTGTTGGCTATGATGTGATTTATCAGAATAATACAATTTCATTAAAAAAAACCTCTTTGCCTCTCACCTCCCCACCTCGAGTGAGGGGCGGCTTAGCTTGTGAGCCAGGGCTGCTGGAGAACAGTTTTTAAATGTAACAGCTGGGTCAGGACCTGGGCTGAGATTTTGCTTTGTTTTTCCTCTGTGGGAGTCTAAGTTAATGTTGTCACTTAATCTTTATGTTCCAAGATGGGGTAAAACATTAACAAGCCATGGCAGCCCTCGCCATTCGCAGGCCGGTTAATACAGCGAAATGTATACTCATGAAATAAAGGACGCCTGGAGTTTGCTTGTGCACACAGTAGGTGTGCGAGAGTGTGTGGAATTTACTAACTTATTAGACTGTGTCTGTGGGTGTGGGTGCAGACAGAGGCTACCAGAGGATATCTGATCTTCTCATGCGTGCACAGCTGTGAGGCACCCAGCGTGGGTGCTGAGATCTGACTCGAGGCTCTGTAAGTGCAGGATGTGATCTTGAGCTGCCTCTCTGGCTCCTGTAAATTAATTTTGGGGGTAGTTGGAACACGATAGTACATGAGCTGACCGTTGATAAAACCAGATATGCATGTCTGGCTTTAAAACATCCCATAATTTAGCATTTCAAATGGATTTAATCTCGTTTCCTTAAAGACAAAAATCCTGCAAGTTTCTCGTGAGGAAAATGTTTGGTCTAATGAAGGAATTCCTTACATTTTTAGGATCTGAAAGCAAGCGGTCTCCCTTCCCCCGTGTATGGGCGTGTACCCCTCTGAAAGACCATGACAACAAGTTAATATAAAATGTTCCGCTTTCCTGGGGAGTCGTTGGTTGAGCAATTTCAGGCATGAGAAGAGACCAGAGCCTGGCCGAGCAGGGCTGGCACGTGACCTCCTGGTCTCTCTGGGCTGGATGGAGGCAGTGCGATTTGTTACAGTGTTTAAACATCAGCTGAGGGACAGGGTTTCGCCTGCCTTTTCCGCGCGTTTTCCCGGAGACGCCGCTCATGTTTGGTCTCCATGTGGAATCGCAGCGGTAGGAGGAATCTGCCTGAATGTCCTGGGGAGACATGGGTGTGGAGGCGACCCACAGTCTTCTGTTCTGGAAGCACCCCGCTGGCTACCTCAGCCTCATGGCTTTAGGCCTGTCGCCAGCGTGACAGTAAGCATACAGAAATAGGACTTCTGCACCCAGCCTGCCCCCACTGATGTAACTGATGGAAGGAAGAACCAAAGCGTCAGTGAGATCCGTTGCTCCAGTCTCTGAAAATGGCATCTGAAGTAGCGGCGTGTGCCGACCTTGCTCAGAATATTCAGGGTTTATACAAAACTGGCAATGTAGAGCAAGGGTTCCCCTTGGGCAGTGTGTTCTGCTCTGCCCGTTTTATAGAGAGAGTAATCTGCAGTAGCACAGCATGGCAACAGTCGAGAGAAACAAGATACAAGATGACAGGCATGGCCTTGTTTACAGACGTGGTACGGTGTTGCACAAGAGACCAACCAGAAGATGTAAATAAATTAAATACAGTTAGGTTACAGTAAAATGAATATGGGCAATTTAAAAGTTTTTGTTTAAAACTGTTTCATTTTAAAACATTTCTTATTAGGAATTTGACCTGGAACATTTTAATGGGATGTGTGTGTCTGTGTGTCTGTGTCTGTGTGTCTGTATGTCTGTATGCACATACCACCGGGAGTATAGGAGTCAGTTCTCTCTTTGACGGGTGGACGGAGGACTGAACCCAGGTCCTCCGGCTTGGCTGGTGGCAAATGCAGCCCTGCTAACTATCTCACTGGCAATGTGTTCAATGTGTTGGGGAAGGTGTTTGTGTTATGTTTTTAGCGTTTAAACTACTGAATAGATAATTTCCCACCTGTGTGACATTTTATAAGTCTTTGAAGACTTAGCACTGTCTAAGTGAGAGAAAGTGAAATCTGATTTGCAGACTAAAAACATTTTTTTCTCTTAGTCTGACAGAATTTTATTGGGTGGAAAAAAACTGAAATCAGCTTTTTGTATTGAGAAAGCCTCATGATTTTTTTTCTCCTGTTGCTTGCGAGTTGGTTTAGGGTTAGGTTCCTAAGAAGAAGAAAGAAGTCTGTAATTTAATTAGACTGGGTTTAGAAACCCTGCTGCTTTCCCACAGGCCTGGGTGATGCTGTCAATCAAGAGGAGGCAGGCACTCCCTCCAAGGCTCTTGCACCTGATGGCTGTGCGCTCCAGGGGCAGCAGAGCTGGGGTGGGCCAGATACAGGGAGCTAGCCGCTCATACATGGGGCCACTTCCTGTTTTGCTGTTAATTTAAGATGTTCTGTGGTGATTAGAATTGGTATGTGAGTATCAGACAGGCAGGGATGGATCCGTTCTCTCCCTAACACCCACGTGCATGGTGGAAGTAGAGAGCCCTCCCAAAGGTGACCTCTGACCTCGGCCCCCCACAGGTGACCTCGGCCCCTCCCACAGCTGTCCTCTGACCATGCAAACAAACACGCTCACCCCATGGTTCAGCCCAGGACCCCAGCTCCTAGAGCAGTGTTGCCTTCATTTACAGTTCCCACCTCAGGTGGCTTGGCAGTGTTCCATTCACATGCCCAGAGTGTTTCCATGGTGATTCTAAATCCCATCAAGTTGACAATCACAATTAACCATCATGTGACATTTGGTTCTTTTAGTGCAGTGTTCTGGGTCCCAGCTACCTGTTAGGGCCACCCCGAAGTCTTATCAAACCCTTCCTTCCTCCTGCTACCGGGGATTCTGGTTGAGTCGGTCAAACAGGGGCCATGGGTGGCTATTTTTCCAAGAGGTTCCCAGGAGATTCTAATCACAGAGTCAAAAACCTTGTGACCTTGTATACAGTAGGATGGCGTTTTGAACTGAGTTAAGGGGAATATTATTTGTGACTGCTAGGTAGGAGGGTGTGTCTTCCCCAGCCCACAAGGAGACTCTGACATGGAGCAGAGGGAATATAACAAGCTTTGAATCATCCATAGCGGAAGTGTCCAGCCCTGCCTGCACAGTGAGACTCTCCTTAGACGCTCACATGACACAGGTGCCACCGTGGTCTCCTCCAGCCTATTCTGGGGACTTGGGCCGGGAGGGGGGATGGGTGCACGTGCGCATGTGTGTGTGGTGTGACACACGGTCTCAACGCTACGGCAGAGCTGAGTTCTAGGCCGGCACATCACCCACCCTTGCGGGAGTGGCTCCTTGCTGACTCGGGCGCGTGTTTATCGGAGAAACAGTGCCGCCTCCTCAGCTCAGCAAACACACATAAAGAGACCCATAGGACTTGCCAGGTGGAGGGACATAAAGTTTAGCAATTCTGCAGTGACGGCTTTCTTGATTTCATGGGCCGTGGCGTAAACTGAATGTTGCTTTATTCGTTTATTCATGAGTGATTTTTGACGCCTGCTCTGAGAAGCCTGCGAGCCCCTCACCACTGTAACGCGGATTCTCTGCGCTGACAGCATAATAAACAGTTTCTAATACAGATGAAAACCTTTATAATTCTGTGTACTGCCTCGATCTCAGTTCTTGGAAGACCACGTGTGTTTAATAAATATTGAAGTGGCTTGTTTTCCCCATGCCAGTTCTCTTCACTGAGGACGTTGGAATCTTCCGTGATTTTGAAGTTTTTTATTAGTGAAATTGAATTTGGTCAGCCCTTGCCTACACTGCTGGGTGAAAGTGCCTTACAGCATGCGCTCGCTCAGAGCCGCCGTGGGAGAAGCTTCCCGGCGGCGATGACGTGCCCTGAGCCTCTGCCGCGGCTCCCGAGGCTGGGGAGCTGAACTTTTTGTGCAGTTTTGATTCATTTAAGTGTCAATAGCCATTTGCAGCCAGTGGCCAGTGATACTGGTCGGTGCTTATCCAGAGGCTCGTTGGGTTCAGCTTGAGGCTGACTGGGCTGAGCTGGACACACAGTGACCTTTGTCCCCACAGGTGTCAGGTGCCAGTATGTCAGTCACTCCTGTGCTGCTGAGAGACACTGACCAAGGGCAGCATTGAACCGGACCTTGCTTATGGCTTCAGAGGTGTAGTCCATTGTCATTACGGCAGGAGGCAGGCAGGCTTGGTGCTGGAGCAGGAGCTGAGAGCTTCACATCCTGATCCGCAGGCAGGGAGGGAGGGAGAGAGAGAGGGAGGGGGGGGGGGAGAGAGAGATTGACGTGTGTGTGGTGTCTGTGTGCATGTGTATGTGTGTGTGTGTGCGTGCGTGCGTGCGTGTGTGTGTGTGTGTGTATGGTCTGTGTGTGACCGTGCTCTGTGCACCCACACTGTAGCTCCTTGTCCCCCCCCCCCCACTCCTCTCTCGCCCCTCAGGAACTTCTTCCCAGATGGAATGTAGCTGGCACAGGGCACGCTCTCTGCACTCCATGACTGTGTTTGGTGACTAAGCAACATGACCAAGTTAATCAATAAACCCAAACGTTGGGTGTTTTTTATTTTGTTTTGTTTTTGGTTGTTGTTTGCACACACTTCTTTAAATCCTAACTTTGGCATCTTATAGGAAACCCTACTGCCTGGAGTTTTTTCTCTCAAACTTATTGGTGGGGTTTTTTGCTTAGTTTCATTGACTTCACACTCGTTTTGTAAAAGCACTGTGATATTCTGGTTGAGTTCCAAATATGATAAATAAAAATGCAGATTGCGTTGCTTTTTATGTGAAGTTTTAAAAGACCTTATGGAATATAAAATACTACTGTCTGGGTAGTTAGAACAAACTGACAATTATATATTATAAACCATAGATGCATAACCAAAAGAAATTTATGAATCACAACTTTTTAAAAAATATTTTTAAAAATAAAGTTCTTTTTAAAAAAACAAACAAAACCTTGTAAATAAATAAAAATAGCAGACTCCGAAATTGACAGATTAATCACAGCTGATAATAATGGAGAGCTGCTTTGTCTCGCGTGGTGGCATCCAGAGTCCTGTCACTCGGTCCTGTCAAGTCTGAAGGTCATTGTTTACCCTCTGCCCTGCACCCAGGTCCTTCGCTGGCCCCACGGTCGACATCTGCCTTTGGTTGCAGGTCCCAGCCTTCCTGTAGAGCAATCACGGAAGTCTCTAAAAGTGGAGCACTGAAGTCTTTTTTTAGCACCAGCTAATTTTAAGGAGTAAAAATTAACTTGTGTCAGCTGCAGAGAGAAAAGCTGTGAGAGGATCAACATTAGCGTTAAGACTCTGACATTTGAAACTGTCTGGTAGAGGCGTCCCGGAGCCGTTAGTGAACTGTGCCGCTGTCTGTGATTACAGGAGCAAACTGGGCCCTTAATCCTGGCTAATTGGCTCTTACCCAGTTGGTTTTATCTTTTGTGCATTTGTGTGTGTGCGTGTGTGTGTTGTGAATTCTTATATGCGAATGGGTACACTAGTGTTCGTGTGTGTGTGTGTGTGTGTGTGTGTGTGTGTGTGTGCACGTGTGCACATAGCCTGTAGACATCTTCATTGCCATCTCAGGCTCTTTATCTTTCGTCTTAGGACAGGGTGTTCAGGGGCCTGCAGCTCTTCTGATTGGGCGAGGCTGGCAGCCTCCGATCCTGACTCCCCCTGCCCACCCAGCACTGAGGTCACCCTGCGTCACCACACCTGAATTTTTTACATGGTTCTGGGGATGAAACTCAAGTCCTTATGTGTGTGGCAAGCAATTCACAGACTCAGTTTTCCCTCCGTTGACTTTGTTTTAGCAGTTCCTTGAAAGCCTGCCCCTGGCCTGTCACACCATGAGCATATGAAAGCTCCAGCAGGAGCCCGAGGGGCCGGAACCACCCGGCTAGCATCTGTGCTGTGCACCCCAGCCTGTGCTTTCCCCCTCAGCTCTCTGTTCAGAGTGGGAACCACTCAGGTAACCCGCACAGTCCCAGCTACTGTTCCTAGCCACAGAGGGGCGGTGCGAGCTGTGAGGATTGACAGCTCAGCTGAGTTTGAAGAAATCAAGAGAGCAAGGAACAGCCCGGCACAGGCTCAGAATACCATGGCTGGATTGTAACTGTTATCGTGGATGTTTGGTAAAAAGTTCTTAATCTTAAGAACAGGTTTCTGGAAAATTCTTTCTGAAGGCTGTTTTTTAACATGGCTCAAAAAGTGAGCTGCCATCACGCCTGTCACCCTAGGGGATGGACTTCTAAGATGATCGTGCTCGTCCATCTCAGGTTAGCTTTGTGAATAATGAAGACTGTTCGCTTGAGAGGATTTGTCTTTAAAAACGGGTCATTTTTGACTTGATGAAACAGGAAAACTATACAAATGCTGTAATCTATAGCTGAGATTTGGGAGGAAGAAAAATTGCTTTTCCTGTAATTTGACTTGGTTTGGAATTGTCCTCAGGGGGAAGTTGAGGGAATCTCATTCCAAGGAGAAAGCCAGAGAGAAACTAGAAGAAGCTACTTATGTGAATTTAATGTCAAAAATTAATTCCAAAGCCTTGGAATCACGAGGAGGCTGTGACCGTCTCCAACTGCTGACGCCAGACCACGCTTCTGGAAAATGCCCCACATACAGATTACAAGATGACTGCTTCCCGTAAGCACCAAGGGAAATGACAGCTCCCTGAGATGTTGATGGAATCACCCAGAAGACCCCGAAATCCCGCAGAATCGCAGCCCTCCTGAACGGCAGTATTAACTCTTGAGTTGCTGCGGCATGCTGGACTCATAGGTGTACCTAAGTATTCCTATTACCGTAGCCATCACAGGCATGGCGACAGGCTCGTAACCCCGGTGCTGTAGGTAGAGACGCTGGGTTTCTGGGGCTCCGTGGTTGACCTGCTTGGGTCACTTGGCAAGTTCCAGTTCACTGAGAGACCTCAACTATGAATGAATGAATGAATGAATGTGGATAGTATCTGCAGAATGGCCCCAGGGTTGTCCTCTGGCCTACACACGCACACACACACACTCACATGCACAAACATGCTCACACTCATACACTCACATACATACACACACTTATAACTCACACTCACACACACCACTCACATACATACACCTCTTACACTTCCACACACACAAACACACACAGACTCTCTCTCACACTCACAGACACTCTCACACATAGACATACACTCACTCACACACACTCAGACACCTGTACACATGCATACCTGCAGACGCGTGTGTACAAGCACACACAGGAAATTGGAATCTGAGAGCTAGGTAGCTGAGCTGACGGTAGCAGACACTTGGATCACTGGGGAAACAGCAGTAAGTTCACAGCATTAGTTGAATGCATAGGTCGCCCTTACACTAGAGATCACTGGACTTCAGAATAATCCCAGTTACTCACTTAGCCTGCCGACTCCTCTCTTCCCAGTATCATTTCTCGGTTATACTGCAGTGAGCCTGTTTTCATTTCCTGGGGAGTTGAGAGCTGATTCTGAATTAACTCTGCTAGCTTGGGATAGAAGTTTCCAGTGCCAGCTGCTGGCTCGCTGAGCTCACACTCAGAGCTCGCCGACTCTCCAGCACCGCCCTCCAACCGGACAGAAGGAAAATGTCACACTGTGGACAGCGATGAGCACCTTGGAAGCCGGAAAACCACACAGGGTTCTTTGTTACCTGTGATCTGCCTCCTGATCTGACTTACAAACAGAAGGCTGGGCAGTCGCTTTCACGGGGCGAGGCTTCGCAGAAGGCACTGGCGTTACTGCCTTAGTATCTAAAGCACAGCACTGACGGCTTGCTCTGGATTTCTCCTCTGGTGAGGAAGGTAATCAAGATGGCAGCAGTGTGCATGTGCCCTTATTGAATTTAGGAATTAAAAGAATGTTCGAAGGCGAATATGAAATGGTACATGTGTGTTTCGGGGTTTTTTCTGTTTTGTTTTTTTACTTTTTTCCTAAATTTATTGTTCTGTGGAAGAGCCCTCTCCTCCCTCCCAGTGCTCTGTAGACTCGCAGACGGCTGGAGTTGGTGAGCTCTGGCTTCAGAGAGACACCCTGCCTCCATAAGTAAAGAGGAGAGCGATCTATGAAGACACCAGCATCGCTTTAGGGACTCCATATGCACACACGTGCATTCACACCCTTGCACGTGCGTATATACAGATGTGAGCACACACGTGCACACTACCTGTACACACACATAAAAACAGTTGAAAAAATATTGGCATAAAATGAATCAAATTTGGCTTTCTGTCTTGGATACCAGCTGCTTTCCGTAGCTGCTCCCCACCCCACCCCCGGCCCGGCTGCTCCGCACCCCGCCCCCGGCCCGGCTGCTCCGCGCCCCGCCCCCGGCCCGGCTGCTCCGCGCCCCGCCCCCGGCCCGGCTGCTCCGCGCCCCGCCCCCGGCCCGGCTGCTCCGCGCCCCGCCCCCGGCCCGGCTGCTGCGCGCCCCGCCCCCGGCCCGGCTGCTGCGCGCCCCGCCCCCGGCCCGGCTGCTCCGCGCCCCGCCCCCGGCCCGGCTGCTGCGCGCCCCGCCCCCGGCCCGGCTGCTCCGCACCCCACCCCCGGCTGCACAGTTTTCTCATTTAGAATGCTTGGTGTATTTTCATCTCGCAACCCCAAGGAAAATGGGTGCTAGCTTAGTGCTGTCCCTTGCAGGCGAGAGGCAGGTGTACATGAGACATTCAGATACACTTTTTGTCCTTTCTCTAACCAGCTTCCCTGTCCTCACAGAAATCCAGAACCTAAGTGGGTTCCGCTTGTCCTGAGAGGAGTGAGCAGCCGGCCTTCACAGAGCTGGGAGGTTTTGCTGTGTGTCTCCGGCCTCCGTGGCTTAGAGATCTGCTGGACGGCGCTCTCTCTGGCTTTCTTCTGGCTCGTGCTTGGCTGTAGGTGGTTGTCACAGTTGAAGCTGGCGTGCCTAGAGCAAGGATTGTAACGAGAAGAGGGCTTTCCTTCCAGTGGCGGTGCACGGTAGCGCCTGAACTTGACTAGCCGTCGGGCACAGGACAAGCCTGGTGTTCTGATAAAGCAGATTGAAGCCAGGTGCCACTCCATCCTGTAAATATCACTCAAGTTTTCGAGGTCCCTTTGGGGGTGTCCACAGTGTCCCTGGGTGACCTCAGCAGACTCCTGGAACCAGACAGCTAGCTCCCTTGCTGGTTCGAGAATCCTCAGATGAGCACATGGATGATTGAATCGGCTCTTCTTTCCTGTCTCCATGGTCTTGTTCTTGAATCGTGGTTTCCTCCATGCTGCCGGCTCTTCCCGTTTTCCTGCTTCCTAGGCCTTGTCACCAGGCAGCCGTCAAGATCTATGACCTGCGCCCTGCTGCCTGCGTCCTCTCCTCAGAGCAGTCTCCTGTGCCCAGTCAGTTACCCATGGCCAGGTTGTCTGTCTGCTCCCCTTAGAATCCTGCTTGGACCCCTTGCCTAGGAGAAGACTCCTCGATAGACTGGCTGGGAGATTATTTGGTGTTTGCCTATTATCTTCTCTGACTCGGTTTCCTCACTTGATAATAGGAATATATTGGTGAAGAAAACCTGTGATTTTGTCTTCCCTGAGCTTCAGTCTTTGGAGCCAGAGGGAGAATGGCATTCAGTTACACGTGACTGATGTTATGTATCATTCCTGCACATCTGCCTGCCATTTTCCTTGACCTTTGGGACAGAGTCCACATAGCTAATCGCACACCAGCCGCTTGGACTTGCTGAGGTTTGTGCAATGCTTGTCACTTCCCTCTAAGCTCTTGTCAATAGTGACCTAAGGTCTAGTCCTTCCTAGGGAACCTTTCTATACTTAGGTGGCCATTTCCTGTGTCCCTCAGTGGGTATTTCCTGCATCTTCTAGTGGCTATTTCCTGTGTTTGTCAATGGGTATTTCTCATATCCGAGTGATTATTTCCCATGTCCCTCAGTGGCTGTTCCCCGTGTCCCTCAGTGGCTGTTTCCCGTGTCCCTCAGTGGCTGTTCCCCGTGTCCCTCAGTGGCTGTTCCCCGTGTCCCTCAGTGGCTGTTCCCCGTGTCCCTCAGTGGCTGTTCCCCATGTCCCTCAGTGGCTGTTTCCTGTCCCTCAGTGGCTGTTCCCCGTGTCCCTCAGTGGCTGTTCCCTGTGTCCCTCAGTGGCTGTTCCCCGTGTCCCTCAGTGGCTGTTCCCTGTGTCCCTCAGTGGCTGTTCCCCGTGTCCCTCAGTGGCTGTTTCCCATGCCCCTCAGTGGCTGTTCCCCGTGTCCCTCAGTGGCTGTTCCCCGTGTCCCTCAGTGGCTGTTTCCCGTGTCCCTCAGTGGCTGTTCCCCGTGTCCCTCAGTGGCTGTTCCCCGTGTCCCTCAGTGGCTGTTTCCTGTCCCTCAGTGGCTGTTTCCTGTCCCTCAGTGGCTGTTTCCCGTCCCTCAGTGGCTGTTCCCCGTGTCCCTCAGTGGCTGTTTCCCATGCCCCTCAGTGGCTGTTCCCTGTATCCCTCAGTGGCTGTTCCCTGTGTCCTCAGTGGCTGTTCCTTGTCCCTCAGTGGCTGTTTCCTGTCCCTCAGTGGCTGTTTCCCGTCCCTCAGTGGCTGTTTCCTGTCCCTCAGTGGCTGTTTCCTGTCCCTCAGTGGCTGTTTCCCGTCCCTCAGTGGCTGTTTCCTGTCCCTCACTGCTCATTTTATTGTGTGCATGTGGTTTTGTTTTCCCAATAGCTTTCAAGACAGGGGAGGGACAGACATGAAGTCTCTCATTTTATCCTTGATGTCACTCATGATGCCTGGCATCGGTGTCAGTCCGATGGTATGGATACTTACAAGTCTCGCATCGTTTTGTTTCGATAGAGGTAGCGACGCCTGGTTGCACCATCCAGACTAACCCAGCCAGAGATCAATGACTGAGGGGGTGTGTGTTGGGTGAGACACTGGCTTGTGTGTGGGATTTAAATGTTCTAAGTCATCACCGCCCCCTCCATTACATAATTACTTATTTTTACCAAGTTCCCAAATGTCTTAATTAGGCCTATCATATGTTATGAATTCTATTTCTGGGCATTGTGGGAACAGCAGTTCCTACTGCTTTTTCTCCCCTTGTCTGAGCTGTTTCACTCCGTGGGATGGTATTTTATAACTCATTAATGTTTGTGGTACTGTGTACTCAAATATCCCTGTCAGCTGTCAGTGTCACTGGTATTGATCCCGCAGACCATCAGAATCTGCCTTTGTGACAGGTTAGATCTATGCCAAGACTTGGTGGGAAATTCAGTGGCCAGAAGGAGCCATGTGCTTGGCCTGGAGCTTGTCTATCCAACCTTCCTACCCCCAGAAAGATTGGATGTCAGTGTTGACGCTGGCTACTGGTAAGGACCGAGACTTAGCACAGTATGAGAATCCTGATGGGTTAGCTTGCCCTGGAGAAGAGGGCATTACCACCTGGCTTTGCCTTTATAGACTCAGTGTCCTGCCTTCCCTGCGATAGATGAAGGCGTCTGTCTGAACTGGTACACAGCAAGCGATCTGTAAGGGGTGTGGATAGCTACTCTCAGTCTGCAGCTTTTGCTGTGTTTAGGTTGGGTGTGAGACACCTGGGCCAGCAAAGCAGAAGGTGAAATCCTGCTCTTACGGATCCCCCGGATCCCCCATGTAGACAAGCAGCTGCAGGGTGTCTGCACGGCTGGGGGCCCTGCACTTTCCCTTTCACAGGACTGTAGAAGGGCCTGCACCCTTCTGGAGGTTGTCAAGGAGTTATCCCAAGGGAGTAAGCAGATGCTCTCTCATTGGAGGTCCTGCGTGGACTGTCTGCGTCTGTCACTACAGGGACCCATGAGATGGAATGAATATTAGACTGAGCAGGAACTGGAAAGGAGAGTATGCCTTTGTAAGGAATAAAGCAGGAGCCATCTCTGTCTCCCCTCCCCTTTACTTCCCAGTCTAGTTCAAACTTTGGTGTGAGTGATGAAGTTGGGAGAAGGTGACCTATGACTGACAGCCAGGGTTTGCTTCTAGAGGGTTCTCCCACTGTGCACGGCTCAGCAAGGTGAGCACCCGTCCTCAGGCCCCAAGGCTGGTGGTACAGGCACACCTCACTGTGCTCTGGTGGCCAAGGACACAGGCTTCTGGTGACCTGACCCTTGTCTTGCCGTGAGCCTCTTTCTCCCTGGGACTTAGAGCTACGGAGGGAGACCCACCCGGAGAGCTGAGGTATTTCCACAGGGCCATTTGCAGAAAGCTGGGTTGTCTTCATCCCCCTGCCGTTGTGTACATTGTAATCTGTCTCATTGGTCCACGAGTTTTGAGCTAAGTTCTTCCTGGGGAGTTTACATAGACACATGCATTGCACATGTGTTGTGAAAGAGCAGCCCAGAGATTCAGGTAGGTGAGCACGCCCAGATCTTTATAGGTCGTGCCTCAGCTCCCAGCAGGGCAGCAGCAAAGTGACAGAACGCATCACAGTGTTCTGTCACAGCCAGACGGAACTGGCTTCTCCTCGTGCTGGGCGGCACCAAGTACTGAGAAGAAAACGGAGGAAAGGGGGTGAAGTGGGCCATGTCTGCATTTTCTAACATCAGCAGAGACAGAGAAGTAAGAGCAAGCGGAATTTGGAAGGATGTACGCCTCTGAATGTGTAGGCCAGTGCAACGTTGTCTCATTCGTGAGCATGGTTTCAGTCGGCAAAACTGGCCTTTGCCCGTGGCTGGGAGAATGGCTCAGTCGATGAAGTGTGTGCTGCGCAGGCATGAGGACCACCAGCACCCGCACCAAAAGCCGGTGTGACCATGCGTACCTGTAATCCTGTCACTGTAAGAGGGAGTCAGGGGCAGGCAGATCTGGAGCTCATTGGCCCCCTAGCCAACCGGTTGCTTCCGGTTCCGTGTGAGGCTTGTCTCAAAAAATAAGGTGGAGAGCAATTGAAAGATACCCAACAGTATCAACGGATGACCCCACATCCACGCGGACACAGGCTCCTGCAGGCACGGCGCACAGACCCACCCACATGAGTGAATACACACATCCTTACTAACGCAGATCTGACCTCTGCAGAGCTCCGGTTTGTAGAGCACGCAGGGCCTGTGGCGCTGGGTTCCAGACCCACAGAGTAACTGTCACGATGGGCAGCTTTTGCCAGGGAGTGCTTTCCATGGGATCATGGCCTACCTCTTGATGCTGGGGTCGTTCCTCTGGGCCTCACGCACTGCGTTTGGTCACGAGAGAAATTACCTGATAGAACCGACTTAAAGGTTTACTTGTCTCAGGGTTTGAGAGGTTCTGTCCATGGTCACTTGGGCTCCTACTGCCGTGAGGGAGCACGTGGCACAGGAAGCTGTTCACCTTATGGCCGCTACGAGAAGCAGAGAGAGAGGGGTGGGGGAGGACAGAGTCCCCAGCATCCCTTTCAAGGGCGTAATCCCTCATGACCTAACTTCCTTCTCCTGGGCCCTGACCTAAAAATTCTAGTAAGCCCTCAGGCTGCCCAGCAAGCGTTGGGCACTTGGGTCTCTGTGGGGATAATTCTGTGCCCCCCGCCCCCCACTCCACACACTGTACCTCACACACCTTGTCAACTCCCGCCACCAGTTGCCCAGCCTCTGTGGGTGGCGATTTTCCTGACCTCTGGGTCTCTAAGTCCTCAGAGTGAGTGTCCCTCCCAGTTCCATCTTGGTTACTCAAAGAAGGGTCTGTGTACATGGCTCCCAGTTGACACCCTTTGGCCCAGTGTTTCCTCCACGTTTTCTTGGAGAGTGTCTTGAAGAGCCTGGAGACAAAGCTTCGCTTGAGGAGAGACCTTGGGGGAGACAACGGCCTCTTTGTTCCTTACAAGAACCTCTTTGGAGCACAAACCAAACTGGGTGGGTGGACCTTGGAAAGGCTTTCCTGAGAGTAGGAAGCGGAATGTAATTATCTTCCCCTGGGAGGTTTTTCTGTTGACATTTCCTGGTCTACAGAGAGTACTGTGTGTGTGCCCTTCGGTGTGGTGTTCTGGAAGCATCCACAGCCATTGCAGCACACCATACAAGCTGCAGGTAATGCAGAAAGTGGACATCTATTACACAAGTAGGCTGTAGTGAGACCCGCAGAATTCAGTGTTTTAAACTGAAGCCTTAATATGCTCCTGTGTCTCCCTTAATTATTAATTATTTAACCCAGTAATTTTAAGCTAAAGAAATGGAGTCCGTGCGTCATAGCAGATGCTACCAAGTCCTTAGTAAGAATGACGCAGGGTAGAAGAAGCCAGGGGGGAGATTTTTGTTTATATTTATTAAAGTATTATATCTTAAATAGCATGCTAAAAAAAATGCATCATTCAATACAGTGGTCACTTACTCTGTGGCAGTATAAATGTAAATGAGGTAGAATTTCATGCAGCTGTGCTAGCCATATCAAGTGCTCAGGAGCAGTGTCAGGGGCCTAGTGGCCACCGGTGGCTTGCGGCTGCTCAATTAGCTCAGCTCTGGAACATTCCCTTCATCCTGAAACATTGTAGTGGGCAGTGTTGGTGTCCAATACAACCTGAGAATCATGGTCATCCAGTCCCGCGTCTGAGCACAGAGAGGACTGAAGACATCTTATTCTGCGATGGCCCGGGCACCCCAGGGTGCAGGGGGGCCTTGATGTTTTGCACCTTTTTTTTTTTTTAAACCACTCATGCTGATTCTAGCTCTGTTTGAGTGCGGGGACTGTGCAGAATATAGTCATGTTCGGCAACCCGACTGCTTCCTGTAGTAAGAAATGGAAGAAGTGTTTTCAGAGCACGAGACGGGTCAGAAGCAGGCCGGAAGTGGGACGCGAGGAACCGTAACCTTCCGAAGTCTCTCGTGAGCGCTGGTCTGAGAGGTCTTTATAAACCCGGCTGGGTTACTAAGCTTCCGTTTAGAGCCAGTTGCTTTCTCTGTTGGTGAGGAGCAGGAGAGAGGTGGTTATCACGTTCTCGCTTAGACTAGGCATGCTGGGTAAGCATTTACTACGCTGACAAGGCCTGTGAGGACAGGACTCAGCTGGGGCTGCCCAGGAGGGGAGCATTCTGTTCATCCCTCAGCACAGCTTCCTGCGCTGCCGGCCAAACCGTAAGACTCAGTTACATGTCAGGTGACGTGAAGAGAGGCGGTCTCAGGAAAGACACAGTGATCCCCTAAGGACACGTGGACCCTGCTCTCGGGCACCAAGAAACATTCTGTGACGGTGCTGACATTTGTGGGGAGATTTGTAGGCCTGATGCTGTTTAGGGAAAGGCTGGACTTTGCCTTCAGATGGCATCCAGAAACAGCTACATGGGTGCCAAACTCACCGCTTACCCGGATGTATTGAAATGAAGTTGGTTTGCGGTGATGAGGAGGTGACCTCCCTGTCTTAAAGATGTAGCAAGATTTGGCGGGGTGACTCAGGCCAGCACGGAAGGTGCTCGCCTGTCCAGGAGGCAGAAGGATTCATGGTGCTGTTTATGGAGATGGTCATTTTATAGTAGGCAGCCATTTCGTGCATCCGGGTCTTTCTGTTTCTCCGAGTCCACAAACCTTTTGATCAGGGCTAGGTTTCCAGATGTTTCTGGACTGTGCGTTAACTGGGACACTTGGTCAAGCCGTGTTGGTACACTTGTCTTTTATTCTCTGCCAACAAGTGTACCCACCCACCCCTTACCGTTTCCTTCTCTCTGAAGACAGGCTGGAACGGATACATCTCCAAATCGTTTGGAGTAGCGATGTCCAGAAGTCAGTTCCGAAGGGTTTGTTTGTTTTTGTTTTGGCAGGAGCAGAAAGCATGTCATTCTTTAAAAACAAAACAAAAAATTGTGTCCCTAAAGACTTTATTTATTCACTTTCAGATCCATATCTATTTAAGCTGGCAGGCCGTATTTTGAGTGTAGCGGGTAGGATCAATGTTTTGGGCATCTCGCCTGGCGTAAGTTGGTACTCTGTACTCTTGCAAAGGAGTCTTAGACTTTTCTGTACTATGGCGCGCCTGTCATACGTCTGTTTGAATCCTCTGCCAAGTTCAGTTGATTGGTGGTGGCTGAGGAAACACTACCTTAAGGTAGAGAGCAGGCAGTGCTATTCCGAGTGTTCGCAGCAGGTGCAGGAAGGAGGGGAGAGAGTCTTCATAGATAGTCCAGGCTTGCCATTCTTGCTCCCTGGAGAAGGCCAGGGGTTGAAGGGTGCCTACTGAGTAATACCTCTGAGTCACCTGTTCTGCTCACAAAACCTTCATTTGTCAATGAGAGACCTTTGGAAGCATTGAAGATGCTTCCAGATGGACTAACCTGTGTCCATCTCTGGGCATGGACGTCTTCAGATGGGCTAACCTGCGTCCATCTCTGGGCATGGAAGTCTTCAGGAGGGCTAACCTGCGTCCATCTCTGGGCATGGAAGTCTTCAGGTGGGCTAACCTGCTGGGTGTCCATCTCTGGGCATGGAAGTCTTCAGGTGGGCTAACCTGCTGGGCCAGGTCCATGTTAGGTGAGTCAGTTGGTAAACATATTTGACTTGCTGGTCGTGTTCTGCTGGGTCTTGAAGGATGTTTTCCAGCATTCCAAGGTGTTGATAACGTTTATCTCTCTAAGATAGCGATCTTAGTTCAAAAGTACAGGTCACTTCAGGTTTGGCAGTTCTGGTGTTAGGGCGGTTCAGCCTGAGCAGCAATGAATACTAAGATTTCTGAGCAATAATATTTATTTCTAGAATATTAGAGTATCTATCACTGTGTGTGACGTTCGTGGGCTTTTGTTTTTATTCTTAAAGTTCATGTGGGACATGCGCGCAGTTATTGTGAGCGCGAGAATCATGAACTTGGGCGACCTTAGGCAGCTGGTCTCTGGCCCATTGTCAAGGCCAGCGGCTCTCAGCCTCCCTAGCGCTGCCACCCTGTAACACAGCTCCTCAGGTTGTGACCCCCCCCAACCATAAAGTACTTTCACTGCCACTTCATAATTGTAGTTTTGCTACTGTTATGAATCCTAACGTAAACATCTGATGTGCAGATGATCTTAGGCGACCCTGTGAAAGGGTGGTTCATCCCCAAAGGGGTCGAGACCCACAGGTTGGGAACCGCTGGTCTAGGCCAACGGTGGAGTTGGCCTCCCCCTGGGGAGCTTTCGAGTTGTACAGGGATGTCAGGTGACATGTGACACCTGTGGAAGTCCAGAATGGTGCACATAGCTGCTCTGTCTTCAGTCTCCTCATTGCTAAGCTCTGATAAGATCACCCAGGTTTGGCCAGCTCACTCTCCCAGGCTGGACCCCATTACTCTGTCCTTCCCAGGGTCTCTGGCTGCAGGCCCCTGCCCCACACGCTCACACTCCTTCCTGCTTTGGCATTTCCTCCTACGGTTCTCTGTCTTCAGTGCTGCTTCCCCACTGTCCGTTCCAGTTCTCTGGATAAAATGGCATCGCTTCTCTGAATCAGAATGAGCATTCTTTCCCCAGGTGGGGTAGATGTGAGAATTCTAATTTTGAATCCCAAGGGTGCTGTTCCTGCCCATCTCCTCACCCCGAGTTCAAACAGCACTTGCTGATGAGCTGGCACCCTGGGAGTAATAGCTGCCTTGCCTCCCGAGCTTGAGTCCCATTAAAGTGCTTGTAAACTATAAAGCATTTTGCAACTATAAAGTGATTTAAATGGCTGCAAATGGCGCTGATTTAAATGATTTTCAAATGATGGCTCTTAAATGACAGCAGATGAATCTCCATTTGTCACCGGCCTGTGAGTCCACGTCAGAACGAGGGCCTGGTGTGTTACTTATTTATAGAACCGGCTGGTCGCCCTGTGGGTTGTTGTGGAACCTCCCTGTGAGGAGAGACAGAGTGTCCAGTCTCGCAGTCTCTCAGACAGAACCACTGCAGTTAGTTAGTAGATGTGTTTGCCCGGGGCAGGAGTTCTGCAGGTCCAAAACCTTATCCAAATAACGCCCTCGGACTTTCCCTTTGCGGACTTGCAGCTCTCAGAGCCATCTGTGCGTGCTGTTTTGTGAAGCGTTGTGTTGCAGGTGTGCGATGGGGACGAAGTCATGGCTTAATTATTTGGAGAGACAGCAGGCGTTTTAGAATGAGCGGCTTCATGTTCTTCCCAGGCTTCTGTTCGTTCCAGTTTACTCTTTGGAATTTTAACACAACCTGGGGCGGAAGGACAATCGTTGCAGCTGCAGTCAGCTGTACACAATAATTTTAGCATGTCAGCCTGCTCTAATTTTAAATAGAGTCATAAGAAAGGCTTCCTGGTTCTCTCCTGAGTATTACTGGTGCAGGAGAAGGAGGGCGGAGTTTCTGAACTCTCTGGAATGCCAGCAAAATGGGGGTGATGTGTACAGAAGGAGGAGGTACCCGCTTTCCCTCAAAAGGCTCTGTGCCCCATCACCAAACTCAGAGCCTTAGGTGCTGTTTTAGGTTCTGCTCGGCGGTGTTCACCTCTTAAGTTCAAGGTAGCCCTTAATCGATTAGTGAGCTGGCCAGCCTGGACTGCGTGAGACTCAGGACCCAGAAAATAAGGAAAAAATCATGAATGATGCTCACGTCTCTGAGGATTTAATTTGGGGTGGGGATAACCCTGAGAATGGGACCCGTAGCCTCACAGGTGCTGGGCACACACCGCCATGGAGCTCTTGAGCGACTCTCTGTTACTGTATGCCTCTGCCAGAACCAGTTTCTAGTGTAATCCCGTTCCCTGTAACGAACCGGCTAATAGTTTGCATTTAAGATTCTTTTTGCATTTGTTTATTTGGGGACAGCGGACACACCATGGCACACGTGAAGTCACGGGGCAACCTTTGGAAATAGGTTCTCTTTCTAACTTTTGGGTCCTGTTGATGGAACTTAGCTAGTCAGGCTCCATAGCAACGCCCCCCCCCCCCAGCCTCTGACCACGTCAAACCCCAATGTGCATTGGGTCTTGATGACTGATGATCATGGTGGGGTGGCGGCAGCTGGACCAGAAAAACATCCTGTTAAGAAAAGGGGCAAGTCAGAGTTCACCGACAGCTGTGCGGGGCTGTGCCGGGCAGACCACGCCGGATGCCTGGGTGCCCTGGGTAGACCCCTGTTTTTGAACACTGATCATGAGTACAGGGAGTTTTGTGAACATTTCCTCCTTAAGCTCCTATAGTATCATTTTACTTTAACTAGGTTCTTCTGGGTTTTACGTGTATGTGTGTATCCGTGTTTACACGTATGGAGTGCATATGTATGAGGATGCACATACACATGTGCACAAACAAGTGGAGACCCTGGGCTGATGTCCGTTTTCTTCAATCGCTTTCCGCCACTGAGGCAGTCTCTCAGAGCTTGCAGAACGTGGAGCTTGCCAGTTGGGCTAACCAGCTTGCTCTGTGGCCTCCTGCTCAGCCTTGCCAGCCCTGGAATCACACTCTCTGCCTGCGTGTGCATCAGCCTTAGGGTCTGAGCTCTGTTCCTCGTGTGTGCAGCAGGCGCCTCATCCACGGAGCCACCGCCGCAGCCCCTCAAGTGACATTTTAAAGAAAGCTTGGTTATCCCCATTATGCCACCCAAAAAGAAGACCCCCGTGGCTTCTGTTGGCTTGCCTGAAGTTCATGGCGCTGTGTGTCACCTCGGTGTCCTGCAGAGAGGGTTCTGGCTATGTGGCTCCGTGCCCACACAGAGCCTGGCTCAGGGCATGGCTCCCAAAGCCGTGGGTTAATCTCTTTGGGAATGACACTCTCTGGGTTTCCTCCCATCATTCGGGCGTGTGTGATTTGGCGAAGCCGTCTGCTGCGCTCTGCGGCTTACCTTTGTTTCCAGTTATTTTGTGCTGTCAGCCAGCTGTTGCGGGGATTATGGGAAGCCCTTTTTTGTGCTTGTCCCGGGTATTGACACGCTGGCTCCTTCAGGCAGAGACTCACTCTTCTCATGTGCTGGCTAATTCTTTGGTATGAAGTCCATGCACCATAAGGGAGGAGTTGAACACAGCCCTCGGCCTTGTGGAAGCCAAGAGCAACGGAAGGAATCTTCTGTCATCCCAGTGTGTTGGCTTGGGTGATGTAGGGCACGAGGAAACAGGAAGTCAGCAGTGTGGGCTGGGCTGTGATTGCAGGGCTTTGCATGCTCACAGCTGAGCAGAGCTGCAGCGTCTTCAGTGGTGGGCTGTCTGGTGCAGGTTAGCTGCGGAGGGCCATGTGGCTGGAGGGACAGAGGGCAGGCCTTTGGGTGTCAGTGAGAGGGCTCTGGGCATTGCAGCCCCGTGATGTGCAATTTCAGAAACTATTGACTGAACTGTTTTTTTAAAATAAAGCTATTGAATTGGTTTGAGTTCTGTCAAAGAAAGTATTGCATTCTCTGTCAAAGAGATTTTTTGAGCTCACACAAACTTAACAAAAGAAAGAATAAAACATTCTCCCATGCAGAGGTAGCCATTATGTTAAGTTTTTAGTGTCTGTTTTTCTCCACATTGAATATCCTGTTAATATTGACCTTCGCTGACAGCAGCCTTTCCTGTTCCCTGCTTGCCACCACTCTGCCACGCACTGAGAACAAGCCGGTCCTCAGCCAAGAGACATAAAAGCGTCATCCAGCTGGTCCCGGTCAGAGCCAGCTCCCAGCAGGTGAGGGAAGGAAATGTAGGCACTTCTCACTGAAGTACGAGCTTTGACATTATACATTCAAATGCTCGTCCCCCGCTTAATCTGCAGAAGACGCCTAAGCCCTGAGCACTGTACACAGAGTCAGATCTGAGCTGCAGAATAATTGCTAAAGACGAACAACGTTTTGAAAAGGTGGTCTGAACCCAAGGAACTACAGTAAAGCCTTTGCTCCAGTAATACCCTTAAGATGTTGAATTCATAAACTGTAAGCACTTCAGTTCAGACTCACCTGCTTTTTCCTTCCTTCCTCCTCTCCATCCACAGTCGGTCTTATCCGTGAGAGGACGGTCCTCTCTGCTGTCTAAGCTGGCTTCATGAGGTACAGATGGCATCAGGCTCTCCTCTTAGTTGTTTGGCTGATTGCTGACAGCATTTCCTCAGGGTCCTGGAGCAAAGGTGTCTCCCAGTCATCGAGTTCTCATGGGCTGCTTCAGTGGCAGCGGAAGGCAGCAGGTGGGTGCTCCTGACCCTCTTGTTACAGCACCCAGGATGTGTGTGTTGGGTTCTTCTCAAATGGGTGGACTTCCAGGGAAGTGTTCTGTTCTGTAACACTGTGGTCATGAGTGCACATGTGTGTTCATAACACGCAGCTTGCCAGGTATTTCCCCCAGAAACCTATGTAGCGGAAAGACCCCTTCCCACTCATCCACTGAATTTATGCTAATCAAAGAGCAACGTCATGAGTAGCATCTTAAAAGCCATGTAGCGTTTTCAAATACCTACGGTGTTCTTTATGACGCATCATTTCTATGAAAAGCACTGTCAGTTTAAATCCTGAGGAGAGGCTCCCACGCAGTTGGCTTGCTCAGGTACTTCAGGTTTCTGTGCTCGGTGACCTTGGAGAGGTTCTGTCAGAGGGAGTCTGTTAATGCGTCCTGAGACAGGCCTTACCTGGATGGTTTCCCTGGCCTTCCCAGGCTGGAAGTGGGTGTGCTGAGGGACACTCAGTGCTGGGTGTGTGGCCTTTTGGAGGGAAGAGGCCAAGGACGCTGCTCATCACCCTACAGTGTGTATCACAGGTGGCCACAGAGAACCACGGACCCCAGATGTAAGCAGGGTGGAGGTGGCGCAGGTCAGGCTGGAGGTGGGTCATCAGAGGAACCTGCAGTAAGGTAACAGCTTCTGTTAGGTGGGGTTGCCACAGTGGGCCAAGGCCAGAGCCCCTTCTCCATCTGAGGCACGTTTCTGTGTGACCCATTTTCCTCTCGTTTGGGAGTTTTCCTGGCAGTTGTTGAGGTGTATGTTGTTCATGTTTTTCTACATTGCTGACAGGGTATCATCTGACCTTTCCAGGGTCAAACGCCCAAGAGAAGGGGGGAAGCCCTCAGACGCAGGCTTACAGCACTTGCCTTTTGAAGGAAAGAGGCCCAGAAGTGATGCTTAGCATTCTGCTGGGCAAGGGCGAGGCGGGGGCGGGGCGGGGGCGGGGCAGGCGCTGGGTGGGGTGGGGGGCTCTGAGGGTAAAGCGCTTGCCATGAAGGTTCGAAAACTGAGTTCAGACCCCCCATGGTGCACCTGCCTCAAAATGTCCATCTTCAAGGTGGGAGGCAGAGACAGCAGAGTCCCCGGAAACCTGTGGCTGCTAGCCTGGCGCAGGCAGCATGGAACGTCCACATGCGCACTGTCTACACGCACACTGTTGCATATGCATGCTGTGTACATGCTGTGTGCACGCTGTGTACATGCACACTTTCACACATGCACTCTGTGGAACGTGTACACTGTGTACATGCAAGCTGTCGCACACACACTGTTGCACACACACACTGTGTACATGCACGCTGTCGCACACCCACACTGTCGCATAGGCACGCTGTGGCACATTATATTGTGTACATGCAAGCTGTCGCGCACACACACACACACACACTGTTGCACACATGCGCTGTGTACATGCTTGCTGTCGCACACGTGTGCTGTGGCACATTATACTGTGTACATGCACGCTGTTGCACACACACACTTGCACACACACGCTGTGTACACATAAGATGTTGCACACACACTGTTGCACACACGTGCTGTGTACACGTAAGCTGTTGCACACACGCTCTTGCACACACACGCTGTGTACACGTAAGCTGTTGCACACACGCGCTGTGTACACGCACGCTGTCGCACACGCGCACTGCAGCATGTGCAGGCCCCATCCTGCCACACGAGCATGCATGAGCACACACAGAAAGATGAAAGAAGCAGATGTTTTCAGTGTTTGTTTATTCATGATACGCGCCCGGTGGCATATGACTTGGACCTCTTCACAAAGCACAAATGAAGGCTGTCCTGCAAAGGAGCCAGGGCAAGAGGGGAAGGTTGCTGGAGCAACCCCGTTAATTCGAGTGACCGGATTTCACAGAAAGCAGATCAGCAGGGCTGTGCTGTTAACATTCACAGGCTGACAGCTTCCCTTAGCGCTGGGTTCCTTTAAGGGGGCGCTTCCTGTAAACACCTAATGCTGATCCCCACACAGACCGTTGGGTGCCCTTCCTTACCTCCCCGTAGTGAGAAAGGCACTGGGTTGTCTTTCCAGGCTTCGAGTTCATCTGCCCCACCTTGGCACGAAGCCTCACTGGCTGAAGGGGCAGGTGAGGAGTTCGTCCCCACCGCTCGGTGCCAGGTGTCCACGTGGCGCAGCACTAGGGAGAATCTACACCCATTCTCTTATCTTCTTGCTTGTTCGTTTCAGCCCCCATTCCCTCATCTGTGTGAAGGGTGGACCTGACTGGGGGTCACTGTGAGTGGCACGGATGAGGCCTGTCATAGCCCTTCTTCCTGACGATGGTCAACCGAGTGCCAGTCACTTTATCCCGCCATCTACGGACACCATGGCCTCCTCTAGCAAAGCGGTCTGTGTAGAGGAGAGGCAGGCTGTGGAGCATAGGCACTGGTTAGATTCCATTAACACAAAAGTGAAGATCTGGTTACCAGGGGTGCCGCGGGACAAGTCAGGTTGATACCGCCCCTTGGTCATGAGCAGCCCTTGCAGGTCTCTGTAGCTGTTCTGCCGAGAGAGACAGAGCTGTCTCGGTAAAGTAGAGAACAGGTGTCAGGCTCCCGTGTGAAGAGCCTCAGACTCAGGAACAGAGTTGGGCCTGCATTCTTGTGGAATGGATGAGGTGGTTAGTGAGGGGGGTGGGCAGCTCCTGATATTTATGGTTGTGCTTTGTGGGGGACAAAGCCTCTTTGATTGTAAAGGGAACCACGGTGACATTTGTACTGGTGTGCTCGGTGTTCACAAACCTCCGAAGCATGCCAAGTGAAGGAAGCTTTGAGGTCTCAACCAGATTGTTGCCTATCAAGACCTTTGTAAAAGCAACAGTAGTTGATGTGCCAGTACTGATGAGGGAAATCTCACAAGATGCCAAGCCCGGACGAAAAGCTACAGGTAACCAGTGGCTGCTGGGAGCATGAACATCAGTCTTCTGCAGGCATGGACCCCTACATAGGTTACCCAATCCCAAGTGGACAGCCCTAAACATACGCACAAGCAACACTGAAGGGGCCCTGCAGGTTGCGTTTATAGATACATATGTACACATATATGTAACTGTCATTTTTAAAAGGGTCTTGAATTTGATAGCAAGACACTGGAAGGTTTGGAGGGGAGACCGGATGGAAAGAGAGAGGTGTGGAAGTGATGTAAGTACCAAATGAGATACGAAAGATTGCCTGTTGGCTCTTTTAATGGGAACTATTCTTAGAAACCCAGTGTGTAGAAGCCAAAGGCAGTAGTTATCTGGGCCGGGGAGGGGGTAGCAATTACCTACAGACTGACTCAAGGGTGACAGAAATATTTTAGCACTTGGCTGTGGGGGTGTTTGAAACACCGTACTTTAAAAAATAATGCTGTACATCCAGCGGCTGGATTTACAGAATGTAGATTGTACTCGGGTGAAGCTGTTAATGTGTACTTTGGATTTTGTTGAGGAAGGCGGTCACGGGACCCACAGAAAGGTTTCTGTGGCTGAGGTCATTCCTCGTGTCTCTGGTTTGGGAATGGTGCTGTTTAGACTCGGAGCGTTGGCTGGTTTGGTTGTTTGTATGTAGCTGCGGGCTCTTCACAGCATTTTCCTCCTTGTTTAGTCTTCCGCTGCCTCTCTGCGGGTGTCCCCTTTCGTCTGTCTTAAGACTAGGACCTTATTGTTTTACTTTGGGGTGTGTGTGTGTGAAGTGCACGTGAATGAGGGTACCGCATACGCAGAGGCCAGGGCTGGACTTGGGCGCCTCTTCCGTGACTTCCGCCTTGACCCCTTGGAAGAGGGCCTCACACAGAAGTGGAAATTCACCCTTCCAGGTTTGCTGCCGAGACCAGCTCTTACTGGCTTGTCTCCACCCCCAATCCAGGGTTCTTCTCGTGTGCAGCCATGTCTGAATTTTTACAGGGGCGCTTGGGATTAGAACTCGGTTCCACACGCTCGCACTCATACCCACGGAGCCTTCTCCCGACTCTAGGCTCGGTGCTTTTGAACATAGCCGGCCTGTTCTGAACTTGCTTCCTTACAATAATGGACACCATGACGACCATTTTACTCTCTGAACGCATTAACACATCGCCCGCTCCCGGCTCGTGTGTGTCGGGTGCCAGTGCATATGCACGAGAGCCGCGGCAGCTGAGGCGTCTGTTCAGGGCAGGGTAGGAAAGTCTCTCGGTTTAAAAGGTGAGAAATTCTGTAACCTCGCTTTTGGGAAGGTTCAGAACAGGTGCCGCGGAGAGCGGCGCTGACTGAGAATTCTGAGGTTCCGTTCCGTTGGGCTGGCGGGTTGAGAAGACCTCAAGGTTAGTTTATCGTGCCTCTTTGACCAGGAAGTAGTATTCAGCAGAGTTCACTCGCTGTTTGACCCGCGCTGCTCGGAGTAACTCCAGCACTCCTCACCCGGGTTTTCCTTTGTTCCTCCTGGTCCTGGCTGTGTGTCTGGGGAAATCAGTAGGCTGCTGAGGGTCACTCCAGGCCTTGGGCCAACAGACCGTCTGCCCTACTTCCTCACCCGGGGTGACACGGGGAAGCCTCAGCCCCTTTCTGGAAGGTGCCCTTGATCTGCCAACCCTGCTTTGAAGTCGAACCTTCTGGGTGACGGGACAGGGCAGTGTTGCTGCTTCACCGAAGGCTCGTGTCTTCACCCACGTCCACCTGGGGTTTGCCTTTATGATTTTTATCCCTCCAAAAGTAGGATGGGCAGGAAAACTGTTTCTGAAAAGATCTACAGGACGCACGGCTAGGCGCACGTATAGGCGCATGCACGAGCAGGCTGGAGGTTCGCTCAGGTGTCTATTTCAGTTGCTCTCCATCCTGTTCGGTTTTTTGAGACAGGGTCTGTGTGGCTCTGGCTGGCCTGGAGCTCACTATATAGACCAGGCTGGCCTTAAACCCTGCCTCTTCAGTGCTGGGATTGAAGATATACACCATCATGCCCAGTTCTAACTTTTTTTTTTTTTAAAAAGATGCATTGTTTTACGTATATGTCTGTGAGTGGGTGTGCGCATGTGCACCATGAGTGTACAGGTGCCTCCAGAGACCAGCGAGGGCGTCAGTCCCCTTCGGAACTGAAGTTGCAGGCAGTCGTGAGCCCCCTGATGTGGGTGCTCACATCTAGAACCTGGTCTACAAGAACAGCCAGTGCTGTTAACCACTGAGCCATCTCTCTAGCTCTTCCATTTAATTAACTAATTAATTACTTTGGACACAGGTTCTCATTCCGTCTAGGGCTTGCCGCTGAAACACCCCACCCACCCTCCTGGAATGAGGGCTTCCCTCTTGCAAAACTGCCTTCTGGCTGAAGGCCATTGCTCAGTTGCCAAGGCTGGTGTTTGCTCTCTGAACTGTGAAGATCTGAGATAGGGGCAGGTTGCTGCTAGCATTTATGTTTTAATTTTAATCCTGTGGGAAGAAGTTGTGGAATGCTCTCGCTCGCTGGCTCGCTTATAAAGCAGTTACGGGAACTCAGCGGTATAACGAGCCCCCGGTGACTTTGTAAATAGAGGACGCTTTTTTTATACAAGGGGTGAGTGGGAAACAACTCTGAGAAACAAAACGTTTCTTACCCAAGAGTAGTTCTTCAGGCAGGGCAGAGAAGTTGCCCTCCATTGCCCTGCGCTGGGGCTCTAACTGAGGGCTGCTCCCCTCAGATGGCTCAGTCCCTTGTAGTCTTAGTTTCTGACTGCGCTGGACACTTAGAGAGAAGTGGGTGGGGTGCTCAGGGGTGGGGTGGATCTGCCAACCCCCTGAGGAGACCCTGTGTGGTTGCGTACACCCGTAATAGCACTTTGTAGCCCAAGGCTAGATCTCGTGTTTGAGGCCAGCCTGGTGTAATGAATAAGACTCTACGTCAAAAGAAGAACAGATAACCCAAAATGCCCTGCAAAACAATAACAGGAGCAGACACCCTAAAACACAAGTGCATTCAAGCTCTAAACCCTGGTTAATGATGGGCGTAATGTTTGGAAGCTACTTAGCTGTCGTGATGAAGACGTGAGTGAGACTGTACTGTTTCTGGTGGGTCCTTAATCCCATCTAATTGGCAATCAGTGGAGACCAGAGCGGTAGTCCATCAGCCGAGGATGGCTGGCCCCCACTGGAAGAGAAGCCAAGGCAGGTTCTCTCAGGGCCTCCTGGTGGGCTGTGCCCTGCTTTGGGGTCTGGGGCCTCCTGAACCAGTGAGTTTCTGCCGTGTCAGTCCACGCAGAGGGGCGCTTCGAGGGCTGGTCCACAGCCTCCCACCCTGGGCGGTTGCTGGTGCTCACTGTGTGTCTCTGTGAGGCTTCCCTTACACCTCCAGATGAGGGCACACGCTTGGTCCTGCTAGCCTTGTAGTGTGGCTCTCTCGTCCTAGAAAGAATGCAGCAAATGGCACGCAGAAGGGATGGCAGGTGAAGACTGGCCAGACTCTTCCCCTCTGTGCATGCTCTGTGTGTTTCTCACTCAGCAGAGGAGCAAAGGCTGTGGAAGCCATCAGCTATAAACAGTCCAGGTTTGGGTATTAACCACGTTCTGGTTCTCACCACGTCCTGGCTCCTTCGCCATCTTGCTGGTTGTTGAGCCTGAAGCTCCAGTTGTCCCGTGTATGGAGGGGAAGAGTGGGGGAGGGGAATATGTGTACCCGTGGTAAATGGGACCCCTGTGGTTCCAGGAGGGGCCGGCAGACAAAGCCCTAACTCTGGTCTCCAAGATGGGACCAGGAGCTGGTTGTAGAAGTCATTTTTTCTCAACGGAAAAGGAAAAAGGCTCCATGTTTTGCCGAGAGTCCGTTGTGTGCCGGCTTCTCTGCTAGGCACTGAAATTTATTTTTGCTCTGCTCTGTAACTCTGGCTGGCTCCCCACTCTCCTGCCTCTGAGAGTGAGGATTACAGGCGTGCACCGCCACCCAGATAATAAAAATTTGTCTTATTTCATCTTTAAGAGCACTTCAAAGCTGCAGTTTTATCCCAGTACTTTGAAAGTGGCCTGCTAATAATTAAATTTTCCCAGAATAGGTCCTACCTCTTGAGGATACCATTAAGATGAGTCACCACAGCGGTGCGCCAGGCACTGCCCACAGGCATTCAGTGGGCGCTCAATAAATGGTAGTTTCCATTCTCCACATCGCCAGACCTAAGCATCAAATAACACACGTGGGGATGAGCGCTAGGCCAATGGCGCTGGGCTCTCCAGATGCCGCTGTTCGTTTGTGTAACTGAGACCAGCCCCTAACCCAGGAGGAGGGAGTCTGTCGTGGAATCCCACACAGTTTGACACAACAGTGGAATTCGCTTAATGAAGCCCTCCCAGCCTCTCAGTGGCTGCTTTCTGCTGAGGCAATTAGACTCCTTGAGTAACTCAGCCCCAGTGGCCCCCAAGGCGGCATTTCCTGGGCTCTACTGGAGATGGGGGATGGTCCAGTCAGGGAGTTGAATCTTAAGTGTTGCGGGTAACCGCTCACGAGAGGAACTTTCAGTCTTCCTGGGCGATTACAGGCAGCACCTTCTCTCCGTCATGTTTGTCTTCCCTAGCCGGTCAGCTCTGGTGGCACTGGAGAGAGTGTCATTTAGTACACAGATGGGGAGAAAGTTAGGTGTTCTCCTGAATCACTCTGCAGCCATCATAGATCTAACCAGTTTCATCCAGTCTGCTCAAGAGAGACTTCCGGTCTTCCTGGCGTCAGGTTCGGGTAGGGTGGGCACTTAGGACGCCTCGGCTGTGTCCAGGCAACACGGCCGCCTCCCGCAGAGCAGGGGACCCTTTTCTCCGGGTCACTTTCTGTTGGCTGTTCTCCCTGTGGCTGCAGCCCGAGACCTGCTGGTGCTGTAGTCGCCGCTGCAGACCCCATTATCAGTTCCCCGCGGTTGAGTTAACATGCTCTGAGTCTCAGATCCAGCCCGAAGTACACGCCAGGGCGAGAAGTTGGAAAATTGTTAAGTCCGAAGAAAAGAGTCTAAGAATTAAAAGCAGCTTCAGGGAGCCGAGAGGGGTCCCCGTCTGAGTCATCTGGGGTCTGGCGGGGCCGTGCTCGCTCGGCGGCTGGTGGCCTGTTGGGTGTTTGACAGAGCCACGAAGCCAGTCGCCTTCCTGGGAAGATGACGCGGTGCCTCTGCAGAGGGGAACACGTTAGCGTTGAGATGGAGATGAGTGGAAAAGATAACCATGCGCGGTGACTGAGCTCAGAAACCGTAGGAGCCACCTTGCCTCATTGGCTTTCACGTTTAAATGCCTCAATTACTGGGAAATTTTATGGACTCAGAAAATGTTTAAACTAAGTAGTCAAATGAGAGAGACACACTTCAGCACCTGTCTAGGCCAAGCTTTGGCGTTAGTGAACCTGAGGTTCATTCACAGAGGTGCCATCTCTGCCCACGTCAGACTATCCACCTTCCCTGCCCTTCTGAATCCGCCTGTGAGCCCAAACCCACACTTTCAAACAGCATCTAAATCTAATGTACATTCAGTGCCGTACAGGAAAGGACCTTTGTGAACAGTAATGCCCTGTCAGGGGCTCTGAGCAGCCACAGCAGGCCTGGCGCAAACACCAGGCCAGCTCTGACCCATGCCCACTTCTCACTGGGATTTGGACTGTCTGCAGTACTCGACATATGCCTAGGACTGCCCTGTTTTCCCTTGGGCTCTTTGGCTGAATAGGGCTGTGTCTGATGCCATGTACCCAAGGTCTGAACAGGAGTGTCAACCAGACGCTGAACAGACACCTGACGTCAACCTCTGGCCCTTGCACACTCGAGGATGCATGCCCAAGCAACCACGCTCACGCACGCACACACACGCACACACACGCACACCTCTCTACAAAGTTGTTCCAAACCTGCGCCTTCTACAAATTGTAAGTGGCTTTTGGTAAAGTAGCACGCATGCCCAAGACACAGCAAACCTGAACCACTTGAACACAAGCACACCCCACCCCATGTGCCACACAGTTAGCCGCAGACCCACGGAGCCACGTGCCTCGTGTGTCACAGAAACACAGGGAGAACTCAACACTCAGTTGGTCTGCAAACTGGCCTCCCCAACACTTGTCAGAATAGCTATTCTTCATGGCACTCTGAGACAAACACCTGCCTTCTCAATAGAAACAGTTTGCAGTCATGAGTAAGTCCACGTTGAAAATATATTAAGTCTGAGGAGATGGCTCTGTGGCTAAGGATGCTTGTCCTACAAGCACGAGGACCTGAGTTCAAATCCCAGCACCACATGAGCAGCGCCGCCTGCAGAACCTCACACCTCACAGGACCCGGAGGTCCCAGACCAGTTCCTCCTCGACCTCAGCACCGAGTGGAACCTGCTGGAGCCAGAGGGACCTGCAAACTGAAGCTTTCGAGTCGGTGCGCCTCCGCCAGCAATTCACTCCACACGTCTGCTCTTTTAACCTCCACCAGCGCATGTTCTTTAACCGTGAGCAGCAGTTAATGTGGAGACTGGTCACCGGTCAGAGTGGTAAGAGTCAGGGACCGGCATGTGCCCAGCCCTCAGTGAGGCGTCTGTATCGATCCCTCCCTGCCTTCCTGAGCTCAGAGCATCTTAGGGGAGGGGCCAGGAAGAGTATGAGCTGGAGGATGAGAAGGGAGCCCTGAGCTGTTGTCTTCTGGATACCGCATGGCGTACCTCGGGGGTAGAGCACGTACGCAGAGGACCAGGGTTTGGTTCCCAGCATCCACATGGTGGTTCACATTCGCCTTAAACTCTCCTTCAGGGAATCCAATCTCCTGGCCTTTGAAGGCACAGGTACACACAATACACATCATTGCTTCAAGCAAAGCACTCATACATATAAAATAATTTTTTCAAGGGGCAGGCATATCTGGGCTGGAATGATGGCTCAGTAGTTAGGACTCCTGTAACTCCAGCTCCAGGGGATCAGACCCCCTCTTCTGGCCTCCGCGGGTACCTGCACCCTGTGCACACATCCACACACAGAACATACATAGACAGAATTATAAAATGAAAGAAATATTTAAACAAAGGGCCTGTCTGGCTCCGATCCCTTCCTGCGTCTCTAGTCATCGTGAGGTATATAACCTTGTCCACCTCAGACGCCCAACGTCATGCTAATTCTGCCCTGTCTCAGGCCCCAAACGAGGGCTCCAGCCATTGGACTGCAATCCTGAGCCCGAATAAATCCTTCTATCTTTTAAGTTGTTTCTCTTGGTATTTATTACAGTGTTAAAAACCTCACTAACACATTTTTTTTTTTTTTGCTTTTAAAGGAAATTGCAAAAATAGATCTTCAAGCAAAAAATATACTTCTAATTAATTTTCCATTTTCTGCAAAAATAACTAAAATTTTGCATTCTGTTTGCAGTGAATTTTGCTTAGTTACTATAGGAAAAGTCACTTTTCCAAAATTCACAGTTGCATAATTTTGTCTTCCTGTTGAGTGTCAACAGCACTTTTTTTTCAAAACCCATATAAGGAAAGTCAACTTGGGAGCACTTAAATACTTGAACCAAAATAGAGTTTAGTCATCTTTGTGTTTATAACCGGTATACATCCCGGTTCTGCTCATCCGAGCTGTGTCTGGAGAAAGCCACATCAGTTGGGTTTGCTGGAGGATGTTCTCTCTGCACCTTACTTAAGGGTTGCAATGGCCTTTCTTTCTCTCCTCTTTTAAGTTTTAATTTTGTGTGTGTAGCTGTGCCTGCACATCCGTCTCTGTACCACGGGCATGCAGTGCCTCTGGAGGCCACAAGAGGGCGTTGAATACTCCGGAACCGGAGTTACAGATGTTTGTGAGCCGTCCGGTGGGTGCTGCGAATTGAAGGCTCCCTGAATAAGCTGCCAGGGCTCTTAGCCACTGAGCCAGGCAGCCTCTCTCCTCATTTCGTTTGTCTGATGAATTTTATACAATGCCTTTTGCCAAAATGGCTTCTCCAGGTGGCTTTAGCTTTTCTTTGCTGAGAAAGGGGACAAAAAGTCAGCCGAAGTTACTCCCAGGTTTTATCACGCCATCTTTCATGAAGGAAAACCCGTTTTTCACAAGGCAGCCTGGGAGCACTGTAGCCAGTCTGTGAGATTTAGCAGTAGGGGTAGGCAGTGTAGGGGTCTCCCCCCGCCCCACTACTCACACAAGGACTGTTTTATAGTGGGATTGAAGAATTCTTGTGGAATGTGTGAATCTGCAGGTTGTCAAGTCTGTTGGTAGGTGATGATCTGACACTGACTGTAAAGTTACCTTTGAAATAGTGTCCGTGCAGAGAGTTTTCTAGGGTCTTTTAGACTTAATAAATAAATACATACATAAATACATAAATAAAAGCACCCACTGAGGTATTTTTTGTGGTCAGATGTGTTGACTGCGTGGTGGCCTTTGGAATCCACCCTCCCCTTGTCAAATTCTTTGCTTCTCCCATTGTTAACATGGGTCAGTGAAGAGCCCTGGACACCTCAGGAGCTGAGTCTCTGCAGCGTTGATTCTGGTGTCTCTCGGGGTCACGTCTGCCGTGGGTCACCCAGTGATGCACACCTGCTGGCCGCCCCATCCGTGCCTGCCTTGTAACTCTTGTTCACGGTGGGCATCGTTTATTGGCTTTCCCGTGGCACTCTTTCTTAGGCAAAAATAAAATAATTGAACTTTCCCGGGCAAATGAGAGAACGTAAAGTGTACTGTCGGCAACTGTTCCAGTCAGAATTCTGAGGCTTTCCGCTCAGGACAGCAGTTCACGTACGAGGAAGGTTTGTGGGAATGAACCATGAATAGTATAATTTCTGCACTGGGTGTCGAAACTGAAGACACTTTTGTCTCTGTATTTCACCGAGCCGCCTCTCCGTGGTCACTTAAAGCAGTGCTGCTTCTAGACGCATCCAGCTGTTTATGCATCAGGGCTAGATTGGCCTTCGCGGCCCTGTGTCTCTGAGTGACGCAGTCTCCAGGGGCTCCTTGTCACTGCCCCCTTTTATATACCATCGTGGTACTCGATTGTCGATAAGACGTTAACATTAAGGGCCCTGCCTGGCTCATCGGCTTGCGGAGTGAGCTGGTGCGGGCTGGTCATTTAGGAGAGATACTCTTAGTGGAGCAGGACTCTCAGCAGCCCGGCCCAGTTTCTCCGTCGGTGAGACAAGGGTGACGTGGGAGTGAGGCTAAAAACAGACTGACTCTGTGCTGCTTATCCACTGCGTTCAGCAAACTCGGAATCTGGCTTGTTATTTGTTTACCAGTGTTTCCCATCAAATGCAGGGCAGGGTGTGCGCGCGTGCGTGTGTGTGCTATGTGTGAATGTGCAGATGTGCTCACCTGTGGAGGGCAGGTCCCATCGCTGCGTCTGCAGGTCTCCCCAGCTGGCTTGCAGGTGCATTGACTCAAAAGGGAATTACGAACAACAGCACAGGCTCTGGATTTGTTTTTATTGGGCAGCTGTCAGTGGAGGGCCGCTTTGAAAGATGGAGGGAAATGGCTTATGGGCGGGGTGACAGGTACGGGAGAAGGGTGCTCACCTGCAGGTGTGACGCCTGGAGGCTGTGTTTGTCTCTGTTGTGTATTTTTTATTCCGAGAAGCGATGCCTCCTCTTGACCTGAAATACTAAGGGAATAGTCTCTGTCATAGACCCAGCCTCGGAGACTTGGTGTTCATTGCTTTCTCTCCGGAGCTCTCACCCCACAGTTCTGAACCCCTGTGCCTGTCAACAGCACCCCTCTTCACCCCACTTGTTGACTGCTTTGCTGTTTCCACTGCTGTGAATCTGCTCCACATTCCATCCCCTTCTCGCCCCTTGCAGTGTAATTTGGACACGCGGTGCCTTTGAGGAGGAGGAGACAGCGCGTGATTCCCCACTGCGGGGTCTGCAGACAGAACGTGGGGCCCGTGCGGCTGGACTCCCGCCTCTCGGCATTGCCGTGTAAACTCGCGGAGCCCGCCTGCTCAGCTCAGATGCTCTGGCCGGGAGGAGGGTCCGAGCCTTTAGAGTGGGGTCTCACTGTCCCTGCGGCAGTCAGGTGTCGTCTCCGTGAGTTCCCGGAGCTCTGTTTCTTCTGACGGCAGGTGATTGGAGCGCTCATGGTCCTCCAGTTATTTTAGTTTGGTTTGCTGGGAGCAGCAAACACATTTGGATGAAACTCCTGGGCGAGCTCAGACTGTGGGTGGAATCCCGTCGCTCCTGGCCCTGGGGAAGGACCTGGCTTCTCATTGGCCGCATCCTTCCCACACACCGCCCTGGAGGTTAAAGTTCAATCATGGGAGACTTAGCCGCACCTTTTCTTTTAAAGTGCACGGTTCCTACTTGGCTTTATTTTCCCTGAAACACCCTGTTTTCCAACTCCGCCTTTGCGTGAGAGCTGCCGTCGGGCCGCTGCCGCGCTGCCGAGGGTAGTGTCTACCGCACAAAGGACAGCGCTGTTACGGCCGCAGAGCCAAGGAGCAGTGTCCTCAAGGTGACGGAGCCTGGAGCTACAGACCAGTGTGGGTTAGCAGAGTGTGCTGGGCGTGGGCGCGTGCGTACACACACGTGTTGCAGCGGTGACTGTAGAGGAGGTCGTGACTTCCAGAGGCATGGTGCAGAGAGGGAAGAGCTGGAGAGCGAGGGCTAGCATGTATAGGAACACAGTGTAGCTGCATACGAGGAAAGTCCTAGGTCACGCGCGGGCTTGGACGGCGTGCCCTCCGGGAGCATCTCGGAGTTGCCTCTGTGACCGATCGCACCGTTACGGTCTTGCTTTAGTCGCTTCTCTGTGAGAACCGCCCGCCTGTGGCACCTTCTGTGATGTCTGGGACAGCAGGTGCAGGAGTGAGTGAAGTGTAGAACAAAGTAGATCAGAGTGAGCGAGCTATGGGGGCCTGGGTACAATCGAAGTTTCAAGAAGGGTGGTATGGGTCAGCCCTATTGGAAACAGACACAAGCAAAAATAAGAAGTGAAGGAACTAACCTGGAAATTTCTAGTGAGAGTGTTTCAGCCTGTGCAAAGGCCCTGAGGAAGATGACTGTGCGGTGTCCCCAGACAACACCGTGTGGCTGGGATGGGGTGAGCAAGAGGAAAAATGGCTGTACCTGGCTCGCTAGGTAGCAGAGGGATGTGACTTAGTGTGGATGATCGTTTCTGAGGGAGCTGACTGGAGAAGCAGTTGGAAATCATTCACATGGCTAGTCACATGATGACGTGCGTGTAGGCAAAGAAACGAAAGGGAATCACAGGGAAGACATGCACCCAGTCAGGAATAACTTGGGAAGAGTACTGCAGGTTAGAGCAGCATCCCACCTCCCCAGTCCAAAGAGCTAGTATGTGTATGTGAATGTGTGTTCTGTATGTATGTGATCTGTGTGTGTGTGTGTGGTCTGTGTGTGTGTATATGTGTTTGTGAGTGGTCTGTGTGTGTGAGTATTATGTGATTGTGTGTATGTGTGTGTTTGTGTTCTGTGTGTGTGTAGTCTGAGTGGTCTGTGTGTGTGCGTGTGTTCTGTGTGTATGTGATCTGTGTGTGTGTAGTCTGTGTGTGTGTGTGTGTGTGTATTATGTGATCTGTGTATGTGTGTGTTTGTGTTCTGTGTGTGTGTGTAGTCTGTGTATGTGAGTGGTCTGTGTGTGTGTGTGTGAGTATTATGTGATCTGTGTGTGTGTATGTGTGTGTTTGTGTTCTGTGTGTGTGTGTAGTCTGTGTATGTGAGTGGTCTGTGTGTGTGCATGGTCTGTGAGTGAGAGTGTGTGTGAGAGAGTGTGTGTGTATGTGTGAGTGAGTGTGTGGTATGTATGTGTGTTTATGTGCGAGTGTGTGTGATCTGCATGTGTGTGTTATGTGTGAGTGTGTGTGATCTGCATGTGTGTATGTGTGAGTGTGTGTGGTCTGTGTGTGTGTGAGTGTGTGTGCGCGTGTGTGTGTGTGTGTGAGAGAGAGAGAGAGAGAGATATGAAGATGCAGCCTGCAAGATGGTCCAGGTGTGGATGCTATTTAAACAATCATTCTCTCCGCTCCCCCGTCTCCCTCCAGTTCTCCTGGACAAGATGCTGCTGTGTACACGGGCAGCCTCCCACGGTGGGACTGCAGATGTGACCACACATAGCCTCGTGTAGGAACCTTGGGTTTCCACGCTGGCCCTGATTTCCAGAGCCCCCTTGAAGTCCTTTCTGTCATGGAATCAATTCTCTAATGAGCCATGGCGTAGATAGAGTCTGTGGTGTAAACCAAGCAGAAACCTCTTATTTCTCAGGTGGTGGCTTAATAACACAGAACTCGTCGTGGAATATTTTTGAAAACTGTGGCAGCTAACTCAGAGTCTCTCAGCCCTTCTAGGTAGACCTTCCACTTTGGGGTACACTTTCTGTATTTTTGTTTTATACTTATGTATTAGTCACTTCTTAAAACACCATGACCAAATGCAATTTAAGGAAGAGAGAGTTTATTTTGGCTCAGGGCTCTGGAGGGATGAGTCCTCAACAGCGGGATGAAGGCAGGATGGGGGCGTGGCAGCAAGCGCGATGCTGGCGGTGGGTGGTAGGCAGAGCACACACTTGACAGGGCTCTGTAGTCTCAGAGCTCGCCGGGACATCATCTTCCAGCAAAGCTGTGCCACCACGCGGGGGACCAAGCTGGGGGACATGTCTCATCCAGACTGCCACAGCTTATTTGTAGTTTCCTTTTCCTACATCTGGGAACTCAGGCTGCTCATACTTTGTTGACCTCTCGCGGGCTACTTGTAAAAGGGCTGTTATTTGTATCTGTGCTGCCATTTCCCCATTTTTCTGAACACTGATGTATTTTTTTTAACAACTCATTTGCTTAGTCCCTTGCTGAGACTTAAAAGAATAAATAAGAACAGATAGTAGGCCATGCAGCTGCGCTGGCCATGTAGTTGGGAGGTGTCAGGCGAGGCTGCACGATGACCCTGTACTTTTGGAACCTCTCCCCATTCTACATTGCTCCTTGACAGAATCATGTACATTTTATACCCAGCCGTAATAGCACCATCTGTCGGAAAAACAATGTTACAGTTAGGTTGTGTCCATCTTTCTTTCCAGTGAAAATGGTTTTTTAAAATAACTTTTCTATTCCATCACCAATTACTCTTTTTTAGTAGATTATCGATGTAATTCATTTCACTCCCGTTTTTATTATAGCAAAATGGTTGTAACATAAATATTAATAAAATTAGTATTTCTTTCAACTACACATTCAGTGGTGTTAATAAGCCATCCACAGGGCACTTTATCTGCCCCCAGTCAGTCACAGCTCCCGGCTCTCCTCTCACCCCTGGCTGCTGCCATTCCACTTTCTGTCTCTTTGGATGTTTTTATTAAATTCTCACTTGGGAGGTTCTTGTCCTTGAGCCTACAGTCTATGTGCCTTATGCATCTTAGCTTTGTAAGGAACTAAAGAGAAATGCCTTGCTCTGTTTCTTGATGTACAACGGAATTCCAGAAACTGGGTAAAGAAGAATAAGTTTACTGGCTTATGGTTCTAGGGGCTGGAAAGCCCCCAAACATGGCCTCTGCACCTGCTTGGCCTCTGTGGAGGGCGTTTGTGCTGCATTCTAATGTGGGCAGCAGAGGCTCCGGTGTGTTCATCCAGAAGAGGAAACATGAATGAGGGCCAGTGTCCAAGCAACCTTCTGTCTCAGGGGAGCCACTCACCTCTTCGTGGGTGTTTCCAGTGCTGCCACAGGATGATCACGCTTCAGCACGGCTACGGGTGTACCTTCGGGGTAGAACACGCACTCAGTGTGCAAAAGCCCCAAGTTCAATTCCAGCACCATAACAATGTGTTCTACATTGTTTTGGAGTCTGTAAACCACAGTCAAATCATACTGAAAAGGTGTTTGTATGGATGAATTTCTGAGACATCAGAGCCAAAATTTTTTTCCTCGCTGTTTGTCATGTTTCCTACGCCAATTATTCTGGGTTTTTATTTGTATTACAGGCTTTGTTTTTCTAGTGTGCATGAGTGTTTTTGTATCCATACAGCACACACATGCAGTGCCTAAAGAGGCCAGAAGAGGATGTCAGATCTTGTGGGACTGGAGTTGCCTCTAATAGCCACTGTGTGGGTGCTGGGAATTAGGCCCAGGTTCTTTGGAAGAGCAGCCATTGCTCTTAACCACTGAGCCATCTCTCCAGCCCCTGGATTTTGATTTTTCAGTGTTCTAAATAAATATAACATTGTTTTTCCCGAGTAAAAATCGTTAGGATTTTGTCTCAGTTGGGGTTTCTATCGCTGTGATCAAGTACCATGACCAAAAAAGCAACTTGGGAGGGAAAGGGTTTGTTTCAGTTTACAGCTCCATGTCACGCTCCATCAGCAAAGGACGCTGGGCAGGAACCTGGAGGTAAGAACCAATGCAGAGGCCGCAGATGAGAGCTTCCTACTGGCTCGGCTCTCCTGGCTTGCTCGGCCTGCTCTCTCATGCCCTCCAGGACTACCTGCCCCGGGAGGCACTACCCACAGTGCACGGGGGCGTCTCTCCCACATCAGTCATCAGTCGAGAAAATGATGCCCTACAGACTCGTGTACAGGTCAATCTTACGTGGCATTTCCTCAAGTGAGAGTTTCTTCCAGGTATGTCTAGGTTTGTTTGGACAAAAACCAATCAGCATAGGTTTGTTTGTTCAAATACGTACTGAAATCAACAGCTCACTCAGTCACTTCTGGTCATATAAAATCTTGCCCCAGGATTTCAAAGCAGGGGGATTGGTGTAAGGATGGAACTGACTACACAACCCAGGCTGGCCTCAAATTTTCAGTCCTCCTGCCTCAGACTCCTGAGTGCTGGAGTTACAGGCATGTATTTTAATTGTTTCGATTGGTGTGTGTGTGTGTGTGTATGTGTGAGAGAGAGAGCGAGAAAGTATTCCACATGCATGTGGGTGAGTGCTGGGTACCGAACCTGGGTCCTCTGAAAGAGCAAGAAGAGCTTTTAATCAGTGAGCCACCTCTCCAGACCCTGACTCATGAGATTGTAAATTTAAGAGCCTTTTGCATAAAAAGGACTTTAACCCTTTCTGGGGGTTAAGAAAATGTTCCTGTTCTCACCCGACCAGCTGAAACACGCAGACAGCACCTGTGGACAGAGGAATTGTCCTCAGGCTAATAACGTCTTTAGAGGTTGGCTCCCAGGGAGAACCAGGGCCAGGTGTGGAAAACTGGCGGCGGATGAAGGAAGATGAGGACCCTGAGCCGCTGTCTGTGGTTCCCACAAAGCCCTCCTCTGTTCAGATAAGCCGCCACCCTCCACCTTTCCCTGCAGTGATCTGGGAGGTCAAGTGTAAAATCAGGCGTTATCCCCCACCACACCCAGAAACTCCAGTTCTGGAGTTGGAGTGTGTTTTATGGGCTAGTTAGACTAGTGGACCAGACGCGATAGACCCCAGGATGCAGACTCTGGAAGCCCTGTTTTCCTTTGAAGGGTTGTAACCTGATTTTTCCTCGTCTTATTCATTCTTGGTGTGCCGCTTTGTTCCCTGCCTATTAGATGAAGCCCCAAAATGTCAAGATCTTCTTGTGGTAATAAGATTTAGAGTTTTGTAATACTGCAAGGACAATGAATCCCTCGTGCCAGAAGCAGACGAACAGAAGTCCTGAAACACTGGTCCCCTCCCCCACTTGCAGCAGGTTTGCAAGAGAGCAGTAGGAATCTCCCGCACCTACATTCGGCTGTACGCTCTGTGCGTAGCCCTGGGACGAAGGACGAAGCCCTGGGAGTTCTGTGCCCAGGACACCGGCTACGCCGTCCATGAATCACACGGGAGCTGAAAGGACCCATTTTCTCTCGTCCTGGACTCTGGGACTCCCTGAAACCCAATCTGATGTGTGTTTAATGAGTGTTCCGAACACCAAGGCTCAGAGCCGAGGGAACAAGGAAACAGTGTGCTCTTGCAGGCAGCATGGCCACCCCAGAGCCTCCTGAGCGGGGAGAACGGAGGCCTTTGTGGGTAGACTACACCCACCCAGAGTGAAGCTTTGTTCCGGCTCCCGGAGCTGAGGTACAAAGGTTCACTTCCTGTCTGTGGTGATCTCACTGCTTCCTGTCCAGGTACCAGACAGCTCTTCGGTTCTTGAGCGACCCGTCCCCTCTTCCCGCTCCGTAGCGCCATGGCGGACATCACAGCTGAGACGGAGTAGAGTTCGAGTCCTGGGTGCTGTGCTAGTAGCCTGGTAGTCCAGAATCCTCAGCGCGTGGAGCGGTGCGCCATTGTGCCTGTGTCACAGAAGGGAAACTGAGATACAAAGAGTAGCTTGCCTCGTGCGACTGCAGCCGTGGCATGGCGTCCCTCCGCGCTGAAATGGCCCCGTGTGCTCACAGATGAGGTACACGTGTCGCTCTCTGCCAATCTCAAGTGTCTAAACACTCAGGCACCATTGCCGGGGTTTCCTAAGTGCGAGCTGCAGTCAGGCCCTTTACGGTTTCTCCTCGATAGCTAGGCACCGCCTAACGACAACACCTTGTTGGTGGTCCCAGGGGATTATAATGGAGCTCAGGAGCCGAGATGCCCCCTTCATAGTCTGGTAATGCTGGTATGCACCAAGCCGCTGGGCTGCAGACATAGGGAGGTACATCATGGGAATTGTGCGCAGCCCTTAGTGATGGTGAGAACCAGAGACCGTGGCACTGTTTATAGGCTGGGTGTAGCTGGCAGCAGGCTGTCAAATATGTGCAGATCCGTACCACCTCGCACAGGATTCACGGTGTGGGTATGCCATGGGGCCTGTCTTTCAGGATGGATAAATGCACACTGAGGTTTTGTGACCAGGCCAAAATCACCAAAAGACATGTTCTGGGGACTTCATTATCATCGAGTGACAGCTCTGCTTTGGAGAATTCCTACGCTGTTTTGAACTCTGAGAAACATCTTTTCATTTCTTGCCTTGAGATCAGCTTCTCCCGTGCTATGAGATGCTCCCTGGTCCTTAATAGGTGGGAAGCGTCTAGAATTTTTCCCTGACTCTGTTTCCTTCCTTATTAGCTTCCCTTGTCTTTGGCCTTTGGTGTGGAGCTCAAGTTCAGATTTTGGAGGTGTCGCCCTGGGGCTCTGGAGTCTAACATCTGCCCTGTTCCCCTTTCTCACCTGCTGGGCCTCCTCGGCCTTCGAAGTAAAGGATTCCTTCTGACTCTCAGAGTGAAGTTTTTATTTCTGCCTCACTATGTTTAGTCCTGAGAACTCTTGTGTAGTAGCCGGCCATTCTCCTGTGCAGTTTAGCTCTCGTCGTTCTGTGAAGTCCAGGTGCTTGGGTACGTGCACATGCATGCGTTGAAGAGGATTTCACTAAGCCCGAGTTACCAGAGGTGCAGCATCTTCTGTTGCTGCCTCTGGAGCGGTTCCGCCTCACTTGGTTGCTTCTTGCTTCGGAGCCTCCCCCCAGCTCCTCTCCTCCGTTATTAAATTGCAGCTTGGCTCCTCTGTCTTCGCCCAGAACTCTGAAGACGTCTCTCATCTGCTGTCCCCTCTCATTTTCTTCTAGGAATTTATTCCTTTTATTTTAAAAAATGTTTTTTTTTTATCCTTTGTCATTTTAGCAGGGTGTCTGGAGACGGTTGAGATGCGCTGCATGTGTTCACTTTGCTATATTTAGCCCCGTCTGACATTTCCGCCCAGGCTGACAGGGGCCTTGTGCTAATCCTTCTAGGAAAAAACAAAAAACTACAGGCATTTACACACGGATCCAGAGTTCTTGTGGAATTTCTCAGTCTGTGCCCTCGTTGGCTCCCGTTCACTGACAGCTGTCCCTGTGGCGTGGGAGAGCAGGAAGGGTCCGCTGCATCCGCGGATGTCTGGGAGCATGGCTGGGATGCTGGGACCGTGTGACTCAGGCCTGAGCCTGGGATGTAAAGCCTTGAAAAGAGATGTTAGATACAAAGATCTTGACTGTAGAGCATGGTTCATGTACAGAATAAGGACAGTAGAGGGGGAGACTCGCCCCCCACATTAGCCTGTGTGCTTGGGTCTGAGGTGCAGGGTATTTGAAGCCCAGAATGTTTCCCAGTCTGCTTTTGAGGCGTTATTCCCTTGTCACCCCTCTGTCCTAAGGGGACAGCCCAGCATGCACTGCTTCTGTCTACACGTGGCTAAGAACTAAGCCCTGAAGTGGCTACTAGTTTATCAGGACTGGCAAAGACAAGCTAACAACCAGCTACAAAATTCCCAAATCAAAGTCCTGTCAGGGACCTGTTTCCTCCCAGACGCTAGGCGTAGCTCTTCCCAGCCTGCTCCAGCTCCCGGCATAGGCCGTGGTAACTTGGCATCCCGTGGCTTGCAGCCACGCCCCCTGAGTCTGTCTCTTTGTCTTGTGGTATTCACACCATCATCTTCTGAGGACACCAAGTCATCCTGGGACTAGAGCCTATGTAGTGGCCTCCCCTGGCGCCCGTGATGACCCACTTTGCAAATTCACCGGACCGGTGGGTTAGACCCTGCTCCGCAGCAGCAGCAGCAGGTTTTATAGCTATTACTGTTGTTGACTCTCCAGCTGGCTGTTAGTCTCAGGTACAGATCAAAGTCCACCCGTGGGGCCCCCCAGAACCTTGCAAATTCTTAGACTTCACCCCATGCCTGGCTCTGTACCTGTGTGCCTTCACTGTCCCCAGGGAGTCCTGGGTGTGTTCAGATGCAGGGTGCTGTGCTGGGTCTTCACTGTCCCCAGGGAGTCCTGGGTGTGTTCAGATGCAGGGTGCTGTGCTGGGTCACTTTCTAAGGCAAGCATGAATGGGAACATGGGCATCGCCAGGGACAGGTTATGGGTAGAGCTAAGCTCTGGACCTGGGGACGTTTTGGGAACCTGCCTTTCAGTATGGATTCCATTCCCCCTTCACCCATTGCTTCCACAAGCAATGACACAAAGAGTCCATTATGTCAGGCCCTTGGCTAGATGTTTTGAGATCCTAATTCCATTTTCAGGAACCAGAGGGTTGGTTGGCTCTTAAGGCACATGCCTCTGAGCCTGACCTGGGTTTGATCCCTGGGACCCACACGACAGAGCGAGAGAACAGACTCCTGTAGGCTGTCATCCAACCTTCACATGCATGCTGTGGCATGTGTGCACACACATACACACACACACACACATATACATACACACACACACATATACACACACACATGCATATACACACACACATATACACACACATACATACATACACACACACATACATATACACACACATCCACCATATACACATACACATGCATATACACACACACATTCCACCATATACACACACACATCCACCATATACACAAACACACATGCATACACACACACATCCACCATATACACACACACATCCACCATATACACACACACATCCACCATATACACACACACATGCATACACACACACATACACACATACACACATGCATATACACACACACGCATACACACACACACACACACAGACACCACACACTGACACCATACACACACACAGTTTTTTAAAAGTTCATCTGTGGTCATAGTTCTGTGTTAGCATCACATCTGTTCGGAGGGTTTCAGCAGCTGGGAGGCTGCAGCCTGAGAACTGAAGGCTGAAGACCGACCTGGGCTGTCGATTCAGATTAGGTCGGCCCGTGTGACTCAGTGGCGACAGCAGTCAGAGTGATGTTCTGTCCTCCTCCTTGACTTCACGTGGTAGCACTTGATGTCTACCCCACTCTGCAGCTGTTGGGACGAGAAAGCAATTGACACTGAGTGAGGGAGGAAAACAGGCTGCTTTCACAGGACCGCTGTCCTTACAAGAAAACCAGAGCCCGGAGCCTTCTTTTTTTTTCTAATTGATTTTAAATTGTCTTTTGTTTGGCTGTGTCTAGTATATGTTCATTTGTGCGTACACGTGTGTGTGTTGCTGTCATTGGGTGTCTTTCTCGGACTGCCGCTTTCCACCTTGTATTTTGAGACAGGGGCTCTCCCTAAATGTGGAACTCAGTGACTTGGCTAGGCTGGTGGCTAGTGAGCGCTGGGACCTGCATATCCCTGCCCCTGTCCCGTCCCTGCCCCGCCCCTTCCCCTGCCCCACCCCTGCCCCACCCCTGCCCCTTCCCCTGCCCCTCCCCTGCCCCCACCCCTGCCCCTTCCCCTGCCCATTCCCCTGCCCCCCTTCCCCTGCCCCTTCCCCTGCCCCTTCCCCTGCCCCACCTGCCCCTCCCTGCCCTTCCCCTGCCCCTCCCCTGCCCCACCCCTGCCCCTTCCCCTGTCCCTTCCCCCTTCCCCTGCCCACCCTCTGCCCCTTCCCCTTGCCCCTTCCCTGCCCTTCCCCTGCCCCACCCCTGTCCCTTCCCCTGCCCTTCCCCTGCCCCTTCCCCTGCCCCTTCCCCCTGCCCCTACAGCACTAGGATTACGAGCATGCTATCACCATGCTTTTCAGCGACTGCTGAGGGTTAGAACTCAGCCCTTGACAGGCAGAGCTGTCTTATCACCACACAGAGCCTGCTTGCTCTTCTCTCCACTACCCCACCTCCTGAGAGCACCCTGAGACACTGGCCAGCTGGAAGCCATGAACAGCCCTCATCAAGATCTTAACCACCATCATTGCAGAATTTGCATGAATATTCTGAAAAAAATAACGAGCTTCATTGTGATGACACCCAAATATGTGGCTTGTGCTCACTGATACATTGTGTCCCTGTGTGCACTTACACACTGTGTCCCTGTGTGCACTGATACATTGTGTGTCCTGTGTGCACTGACACACAGTGTCCCTGTGTGCACTTACACAACCGTGTCCCTGTGTGCACTGATACAATGTTGTCCCTGTGTGCACTGACACACCGTGTCCCTGTGTGCACTGACGCATCCGTGTCCCTGTGTGCACTGACGCACCGTGTCCCTGTGTGCATGACGCACCGTGTCCCTGTGTGCACTGACGCACGTGTCCCTGTGTGCACTGACGCACCGTGTCCCTGTGTGCACTGACGCAACCGTGTCCCTGTGTGCACATGACGCAAACCGTGTCCTCTGTGTGCACTGACACATTGTATCTCCGTAGTGTGTTCACCTGGCAGACTTTGCATCTGTCAAGGCCCATGCAGATGGCATCTTTAAACTTTCTGGATATTCTACTCTCAGATTACTGTACCATCAGAGAGAGTATCCAACGCTCTGTTTTCTAACGTGTGTGTGTGTGTGTGTGTGTGTGTGTAGTTTTAACATTGTGTGTGTATAGTTCTAACATTTTTACTCTCACTGGCTGGAACTTACCAAGTAGCCCTCACCACCTGTTCTGATGTATCTATTTCTTTGTCTAGAACTAGTGGAAATGTTTGTGGAAATCATTACACCTGCACATGACTTTACGTCCGTAATAAGTGTGTCTTGGCCTTCTCAAGCTACTGTTAATAGTTCTGTTTACATCTTCAGAAATGGCCCCGAGGTTTGTAAGAAAATCCTTGGGGCACTGTAACACCCCACGGTCAGACTGGTAGCAAGGGTTCCAGGACTCAGAACAGTGTTGTAAGAGGTGTAATGGTAGGAAGAGGGGCGAGGCTTTCGAGAGAAGCCATTCCTTTCTGTTGGGTGAGTATGTGCCCTGGTTGCCATGGTTACACAAACACCCAAATCAGGGATAGAGAGAGTGCTTCTAGAGATGGCTTTCTGAAACCGGAGCAGATGGAAATCTTGAAAGCCTGGTCAGCCATTACCTTTATAGATTTCTGTCTTGAGATAATTCCTGAGAGCTTTCTCAAGTAGGAGATTCACCCGTTCGGCTCTTTCGGGAGGTGAGGAAAGGAAGAAGGGTTTGCCCTCCCCTGCTGAGCTGTAGCTTTAGTCTTTGAAAACAGAAGAAATGCCCTTGCATAAAACTTTATGAATAACCTGGAAACATGGAGTAGTTTAAAGGCACAGCACACCGAAGCACTCGAGCTGGCGGCTTCTACTCGCTAGACGTGTTTCTGAATGTGCACAGCACTCAGGATTCGGCAGTCACGTCCCAAGCATGTAAACTCCCACTAATGCGATTTTATGGGCGCAATGAAAAGCCAATTTGGAATGGAGAAGGCAACAGGACACAGTGTGGGTCTGCCAGCTGTTTGCGCAATAGATTAAAATCCAGATGCTCTCGGAGCTTAATTAAGAGTATCCAATAAGAAAAAGAATAAGAGATTTGATTATGCGGTTTCATTTATTGCCAATTTGTTCTCCAGAATGAAGCATGGTAGTTACGCTTTGACCTCTCATAAGGAAAATACTTCTAGAATATTTTATCAGGAATACTGGAATATGTGGCTGGCCAGATTCAGACTTTTTTAGGCCATAGGAACCTCAGGGATCTGCAAAATTCCCAGCACCTGAGGGGTATTTAAGAAAACATCCACACAGGCAGGAAAGAGGGCTCAGCAGTTAAGAGCATCTGCTGCTCTTAGGACCTCGGTTTGATTCCCAACACCCACGGCAACCATCTGTGACTGCAACTACTCAGATCCGATGCCCTCTCCTGGCTTCCGTGAGCTCCAGGCAGGCACATGTGCGCAAAACATACACACAGCCAAAGCACGCATACACATAAAGTATAATAAAATTTTAATAGTCATCCACAGCAAGCCACCGTCACGTTAAATCCGTATTACCGTGCATGGATTTCACCTGCTCACAAGGCCAACGCTCTTCTGGGTATTTTTTCCTCGCTGTCTTCGTGTCTTGCCTCCTGGACCGTGGCCGCTGTCACCTGCACACATCTTGTCTGTCTGGAGGCGGTGGTCTCATGTAGCCAGGCTGGTGTCCCACTCCCTGTGTAGTTGAAGGTGACCTTGAGTTGAGGATGTTTTTGCCTCTGCCTCCCAAGTCCTGGAATTCCTGTCGTACACCTAGTTCTGCAGCACTGCAAGCATTTTTCAGCTGAGCTACACCCTGGCCTCCCCACCACTCAGATTGGACTATTGATAGGTGTGCACACTTATGTATTTGTGCATAGAGTGTATGTGTTTGTGTGGGCACGTGTGTGGAGACCAGAGGTTGATGCTGGGTTTCTTTCTCTGATACTCTTGTTTTCTGAAACCGTCTCTCACTGAACCTGGAGCGCACAGTTGGCTAGAGTTCCTGGCTGGCGAGCTCCGAGGACCTCTTTGTTTCCACGTTGGTAGGGGGTAGATTACACCATTACGGCAGCTTTTATGATGGTCTGGGGCTGACTCAGCCCCCATCTTGTGGAACTTTATGGACTGAGCCTTCTCCCCAGCATGGGTTTTCTTTCCCCAGCAAAAGTCTTTGAATGTGTTGCAGCTTGCTACCTGCAGGCGTTTTAGGCTGTAGTGGCCTGATACTCACTGAAATGTTGGTAGTAAGACCTCGGAGGACATCAGAGTGTCATTTACTTGTGAAATTGTCATGTGATGAGTGTTCACGCCTTGAGAAGCATTCCTGCCATGCTGTGGACGTAGCAAAATCCCGGGGAGACTCAGAATGCTTCCTTGTCACGCTTTCTACAGATGGCTCTTAGGAGCCAGCAAGCAGCCACTCAAACTCAGAGTCATTACCTCCGTGTCAAATAGCAGTCCAGTACCATAGAAGAGACATTTTACACAAATGTGAAGGAAAATAAATTTTTAACAACATTTTAAAGAAAGGAGATCCAGTTTGTCACCATAAGCTAGATTCTGGT
>JAMJFZ010000663.1:0-82277 GCA_026225945.1 Cricetomys ansorgei
TCTCGGCTGTGAATCTCCAGCCTTCCTTATGTATTTGGGAGTTGTGCCAGTCCTTCTTGCCCTATTGCAAAACCCTGTAACAGTAGCGTTTTCCTTATTGTCTTTGGTAAGTGCCAGATTAAATACCTCTCTTCCTCCTTCCTTCTCCTCTTCCCCCCTTTCTCACCCTCTTCTCCCTCCCTCTGCCCCTCCCTTTTAAATTAAAAAATGTTTATTTTATTTTATATGTATGAGTGTTTTGCCTGCATGTATGTATGAATACTACATGTGTGCCTAGTGCTAGTGGCTGTTAGAACAGGGCGTCTGATCCCCTGGAACTGACATTACAGATGATTGTGAGCCACCATGTGGGTCCTTGGAACTAAACCCAGGTTCCCCACAAGAGTAACAAGTGCTTTTTAAACCACTGAGCTATCTCTCAGTCCCTCTTTTTTCTTGGCAGGGTCTCATGTATCTTTGACTGGCCTCAAAGTTGCTATGTAGCTGAGACTGACCTTGAACTCATGATCCTCCTCACTCCAGCTCTCAAGTGGTTGGGATTCCAGGTGTGAAGCACTGATACATGGTTTAATTTGTTTTTCTTGAGCACAGTCACATTTTCCTGTATCAACCTGTCTTTTACTGTACAGTTAATGTCACTGAGTTGCAATCTCTTGTTCATTCAACTTACTTTCTGCCTCCTGTGTGTTTGCTGAAGGCAGGCCTGAGTTTTGTTTAAGTAACAACATTCTTTTAAACAACAAAATTAAGTAACAAAAATTGTCTGAGCCCAGTAGAGTATTGAGAAAATAGTAAGGACACAATGTACCTTTGTCAGTCGGTGGGTGGGTGGATGGGTGGATGAGTGGATGGATGGATGGATGGATGGATGGATGGATGAAGTTGATCAGTTTTCCCACAGGTAGAATGAGTAGGATGGAAGAATTCTGGGATGCAGATAAATGTTGTTTCATGTGTCAACTCTTAATCCATTGGCCCTGAGTGTTTACCGTTCTCTCCTGATGAAGACTGCCTGGTTGTGACTGGATTTACTGGGAAGGGATGTCATGATTAATTAGTATTGTCTGCCATGGTCAGGAAATGGGAAATGACTGTAGACCTGCCAGAACTGGACCAATCTAGGTAAAGATGATTGCTCTGCCTCCTGTGGCTATCCATCAATCTTGCTCAACCCAGCTATGTCTGCATTACACACTGTGCCAATGAAGGGCAAAACCAAATGTGGAGCTGACTAGATGCCAATGTTAATGGTGCTTGCTGTGGTAGAGACCAGGTGCTTACTAACGCATTTTCCCTTCCCCCTGGGTACACTCATGGAGCTGGACTGTATTTTTCTAGCCCCACATCATTGAGTTTGTGCCAGAGACCAGTTCCTACTGATGCAATGTATTCTGAAGTAATGTGAGTCCCCACCGTGAGGTGAGGTAGAGCCTTCTTTGTGCAAATCCTTTCTGTCTAATGATGGGTTCCACATAATGGGTTCCATTCATACATATAAAATAAAATAAAATAAAATAAAATAAAATAAAATAAAATAAAATAAAATAAAATAAAATAAAAATGCACTAGATGGGTCCTGGCACCTGAGTGACAATACCTGCATTGGATTTCAACAGCAATGAGGGAAAAGCCTTTTTCTCTGAAGCCATTGAGATTTTTCTAGAAAGGTTATCCAAAAATATATTCCTGACTTACCATTCTCCTCCTCCTCCTTCTCCTCCTTCCTCTTCCTCCTCTTTTTTCCTCCTCATCCTCTTCCTCTTCTTAGAAGTGGAAGCATTGGGGAGGTATAGGCTAATTCATGGCATCTATGGGCACCAATAAAAATTACATTTAGGGAGATGGGGAGATGGCTCACTTGGTATGGTGCAAACAGAAGGATCTGAGTTCTAATCCTGGAATCCATGTTTTTTGTTTTGTTTTTAAAAAAAAAAAAAAAAACTGGTACACAAGTCACTCCAGTAGTGGGGAGGCTGAAGTAGGTGTAACTCTGAGGCTTGCTTGTCAGAAATTTAGCCTGGAAATTAGAACTAGGCAAGTTCTAGGCCCGTGAGAGACACTCTTCTTTTAAAAAAAAATACTTTAAAACTTTATTTTTATTTCTAATCATCTCTATTTTTGCTTGTATGGGTTTGGACGTGTGAGTACAGTACCTTCAGAAGCCTGAAGAGGGTGATGGATTCCCTCAGAACTGGAGTTACAGGGGGCTGTGAGTCCCTCCCAGATGTGGGTGCTGGGAGCTGAGCACTGGTTCTATGCAAGAGCAGCCTAGTTCTCTTAACCACTGAGCCACCCCTCCAGCCCCTTATTTATCTATTGTATGTATGTGTGTGGGTGCTCAAGTGTCATGGTGCAGTGGACAGAGGACAACTTTGGGGGTCAGTTCTTGCCTTCTACCTAAGAGGTAAAGTAGAGTCTCTTATTGTTTCTGCTGTTGTTCTAGTACTCCATGTCCCCAGGAGTTTCCAGAAGCTTCTCCCATCTCATCTCTCATCCACTAGAGATGTTCTGGGATTATAGATGTGTGCTACCTTGTCCAAATTCTTAAGTGTGTTACAGGGATTAAACTCTGGTTATCAGGCATGCGTGTCGTTCCTTTAACCACTGAGGCATTTCCTAGGCCCCTGAGAGACCCATCTCCAAAAAAGAAAAGTCAACAGCTGAGACTGTCTTCTGGTCTTCACATGCATGTATGTGCACACACAGCCACACACAGCCACCCCCACATGAAATATTATATTTTTGAGACTTCAAATGTTCCAGCTAAAGGAGGATAAATGACTACAGAAACCTGTGGTGTTTCTGCCTGCATTTATAACTGCTCAATTCTAGCCTGTGGGTACCTTTCCCACAGAAGGTGACCCACCACAGGACATAATAAAAACCCCACAGGCATCATTCTCTGCTGTTTGTGCTAGATTTTAGTTACTTGGCAGCCCTTGCTCAAGAAAAAGTTTATCCTCCCAGTTCAAGAATGTACGGGTTCTTTCCTCAAACTTTCCGCGATTTGATTGCCAAAGTTTTTGAGCTCATGACAGATACAGAAAACACAGGTTTAAAATATTCACACCTCTGTCTGCAGCAGTGTGGGCCATGAATATGCATATGCATGCAAACAGCTGCCACCGGCTGCTTCAGGGAGGCAGGTCCCAGCCTGCATGGTGACATGTGGGAGAAGCTGACCTTTCTGTGTCTGCCCTGTGTACCACTGGCCATTTCACCCTCTGGGTTCCTAGCCGTTGAGCCCTCACTTGTCCCTAAGGACTTACAGCTCCCAGAGATGCTTGCTTTTTTCACTCAGGGGCACGTTTTCTCCCTATGGTTCCATCAAAACAGATGTAGCTCAGTGACAGAGTGCTTGCCTGGCATTCATGGAAGCCTCAGCTTCCATCTCTAGCACATATAATCCCAGAGCTTGGGAGATGGAGGTAGGAGAAGTAAAGTCAAAGTTATCCTCAGCTACTCCGTGAGTTTGGGGCCCTGCCTCAAAAGAAACAATTTCTCCATTCCAAGGCCTTGATCTCTCCCCACTCTTTTTTTAGTGTGCTAATCTGGTGAGGTTAGTGCACTGGTGGCTTTACTGTGATCCCCAGAAAAGGAAGTGAGTGGCTTTCCTTTGCTGCCTTGTCATAAACAGCCACCTCTCAAACATCCTATGGAGGTTCAGTGTTGCCTAAACTGGAGGTTTTGCTCTGGATGTTTTGGGCTGATAAGGACAAAAGAATGCCACTGAGGGCCTTGGATGTCATCCTCCTCGGGTCTGCCAGTGCCCAGGCCTGGTCCACTGTAGATGCTGTGATGGAGAGCAGAGCAGAGCAACAAAAACAGTGGGAGCTCATTTGTACAGAGAGGCGGGATGTTAACACTGCATCAGAGTGCATGTAGGAAGGTTGCCAGAGGAGTGAAGGTCGGGGGAGGGTGGGGGTGGGTGGGGTGGGGGTGCGGTGGCAGTGCAGCTTTCTGATAACAAAACAGGAAGAACAATGGTGTGTTGGCACAAGCCTATTGTACTCCCAGGCTTTGGGAGGTAGAGGGATTAGACATTTAAGATCCTGCTTGACTGCAAAGCAAGGTCAAAGTCAACAGGGGTTCCACATGATCCTGACTCAAAAAGAAAATCACAAATTTATTTGTTTAAAAGATTTCAAAAGCCCTTCAAAGGCTCAGGAAACACTGTCAAGAGGCAGTGGAAAAAATGGAAGAGCCAGAGGATAGGGGGAGATGTGTTGCAAAAAGCCGCCTTCTGGGTATGGCGTGGGCCATTACGCCATTGAAGTCACTGCAGCTGTGGTTACCTGCACAAGCTTGCCCAAGATTGGGCCTGTCAACACTTCACCATGGAAAGAAAAGGACCCACACGGCATCACCTCCCGGGGACTGCTGAAAGTTAACGGTGGTTGGGGGGGAGGTGTCGCTTATCCAGTGTGGTAGCCACTCATAAGCTGCCCTTGATTGAGTGAATAACCTCCTTCATGTTCCATGCAAACAATCTTAGTTCACTCCCAAAAGACATGAAAGTAGGCGGGAAGGATTTTAGCAGGAGGAGTGAGAAATGACAGGTTGTAATATGGGTGACGATGACTAAAATTCATTATTTGTACAGATCTGTCAAAGAATAAAAAATGAAAAATAGAACCAGAGTGATGGCTCAGCAGTTAGAGTACAGACTGCTCTTGTAGATGCGAGACCTAGGTTCAGTTCCCAGTACCCACACGACAGCTGACTATTGTCACACTAGTTCCAGAGACCCAACACCCTCTTGTGGCCTCTGTGGGCACCGTACATTCATGGTGCACAGACATACATGCATGCAAAAACATCCCTGCACACAAAATAAAAATCTTTTAAAAAACCATGATAAATGGGACAGGAGGGAATAGGCAAAGATAAAGATTTTATATTGGAAAAAGGGATAAGAGATTGAGACAAGTCGCAGGGTTTGGTTGTTATTCACTTTTGTGGTGTCACTGAGTAGGACAAAAGCATGAATTTGGCTCACACCGGCCACCTCTCTTCAAGGTCAAATTGACGGAGGGCTCGCCATTTATGAGTAGTTCATTAATTGCCCACTTCAACTCAAAACATATTTTCTTACACATATCCACGAGGAAACTATAGTTAAAAAATAACTCTATAGAGGGTTACAAAGTTAGCGAAGTACCAGAGATAAGAGCCTTGTTCTTAACACCACACCTGGCTGTTGCGCCCCAGGAAGGCTGGCGGGTGTCCTGCTCATGTCCTAGTCTGTCCCAATGTCACCAAGTGCAGAGCAGAGTTTGGAGGATATCTGCTGAGGGCTCCAGGCTCTTCTGCCTCTGGAAAAACAATTGTACCAGAGACACCCAGCTGGAAATAGAAGCAGAGACGGCTTAAGAAAAGGAAAGCATTCCAGAGAATGGAAGTGGGCTAGAGAGCTGGGGAAAGGCGTTTGCCTCAAATCACTGGGCCAAATAGGCCCTTGACCCTTCATGGGTCATTTCCATAGAACCTGCTTCTTCTCTTCCACATGTAGCCCAGGTGGGGCAAGGTTTCCAGTCCTTATGCCAGATGGTTTCTTTTATTGTGGATTTGGATGTCCACCTCTCTGGTCTCCATTTCTTGCAACACTACTTTTTTACGAAACATTAAAGCCAAACAAGTGGAGATGCTAATGGTGATCTGCACTGTTGGGTGGTGGTCCCACCAACCACCAGCATCTCTGGCTGGCCATATTCCCTCTGGGGAAGTCTTCACATGTGTCCTTTGGCTAATCTGAGAGAGCAGGCTGCCAACTCTAATATGGTACCACCTCGTCAGTGTAAGAGAGTGGAAAGCATCAAAATGAATGCCCTTGAGAGTAGCAATCAGGGTGATCATATACCTGTCAGGCAGGCAGAACCTTTCAGTGGACAGTCTCTAGCCATCAAACAGCCCCAGAGGATGCTGATGGGCTGCCCTTCAGCAAGCCAAGGTGATGACAAAAGACACACATGACCAGACATCTGCGAGTAGAAAAATCCAACGTGACAATGGACTCTATTTGAGTCACCACATGCCCTTGGTCATAGGGCTGGAATTTGTCTACCGCAGGCAGCACAGCACATCTGGAGAAGTCAGCCATGGGGGTGTGGGCTTGAGGAAAGTGGCTTAGCAATCAGATCTTTCAAAATCCATTTAGTTCATGCTCCAAAGTCCTGGGCTGGAACTGACAGCAACTTCCTCCCTGGTTTCTGTAATAGTCAGATAATAGTGCTGAGCCATTAAGCCCTTTTGAGGCCAAGACTTAGCTTCAGGTAGACTGTTAAGAGGAACCTGCAAAGAGACTTGACTTCATTGTAGACCTTTTCTTCACAGTACTGTGAATAGTTAGCAGCACAATACCTCCCCATGGTACCTGGAGTTTTTAAGTACAGTGATCTGAAGCAGAGATATATTTAAGACGTCAGTCCTTTGGAGGTAGAGCAAAAAAAAAAAAAAAAAAAAAAAATCCCTGTCCATGTTCTCTGTTCTAAGAAATGGGGATAAGAATAATGAACTCTGCTGGGTGGGTGCAGGCCAATTAGTCAGAGTACGTAAACCTCCGGAGTCTTATCACAGCTTTGCTTCTGGTGGAGAGAGGGGAGAGTGGGCAGCCCTTTCTGGTGACTTTGCATGTGAAACTAATTGCCCTAGAAATGTCGGGAATTTGATCTTCCATCAAATCTACCAGCCCTTCAGATCCCTTGACAATCTTTGGCTATTTGCATCTCAAGGTTAAAGCAGGCTGTTGCTTTCTGGATGCTAATCAGTTGTGAAAACTTTTGATCTTTTCTGGGGGGAAAAAAACTGAAACAAAAACCCTTTGCAATGGACTTCTTCAGAGAGCTGAGGGGCTGGTGTGGGTGGGTGTGTGTGTGTTGGGGGGGAGGCGTGAGGTGGGTTTGCTGAAAGTGATTTGTTTAGGAGTTGTTTTCATTCCTTCTTAGGGCTCTGTGGGAGCCTGGAATATTTGGTACTATTTCTAAGTTCCCTCTACCAAATGCTATAAGGATTTTGTCATAGCCTCCCTCGTGGAGGGAGGGGCCTTTGTTTCATCAAGATAAAGCACTAGTTTCAAACTGGGGCTGAAACTCAATGGGATACTTTTGCACTGCATGTGTAAGACCTCTGGGATCCATCCCCACACTGCAAAGCAAGAGGTACAAACTAACACCCTCCAGAATGCTTTAGTTTTTAGTAGAGCTTGTAGATTTAAAAGCAACTTTGCAAACATATTTTCAAAAGTGACAGGAGTTGGTGGTTAAGAGTCATGTATACAGGGCAACCTGTTAATCCCAATGGGTGAGCATGAGACCACTACACATTTTGAGTCGAATTCAAAGCAAGCTTTAATTAACACTAGCCAGGATCATTCCAGAATTCCCTCAAGTGGCAATGAAATACATCAGCCGGATGCCTATAAAGGCAAGACCTGTAAGGGTATGTACAGCAGCTCCAGCATTCCAGGAAATATCTGTCCTTGTGTAAATGGGGCTTAGAGGATAGAGGCATTTTTGTTTCATGCATCTTAGGCACAGTAATTAAAACTTAAAACATAACTTTAGCTCTCACAGACCTTTACCTACTGTGCTATTTTAATGACACTAGATTTTGGGGGTACGGGTGGGGACAAGTGTCCCATTACTGAGTTACATCCCCAGCTGGATAATGGATACTTTGCAGTGATATTGTCCTTCTAGGAGACGGTGTCTTGCTGTGTAGCCCAAGCTCTCTTCACACTTGCCATCTCTGCTGCCATCATTGCTGCTGTTCTTCCTCTCCGCTTCAGCTTTATCCACCCCCCCCCCCACCTCCTTCTCCTCCTTCCTTTTTTCCAACAGGGTCTCATGTAGCCCAGGTTGGCCTCAGCTTGCTACGTAGTCAAGGATGACCCTGAGTCGCTGACCTTCCTTCCTCTACCTACCAAGTGTGAGGGGCATTTTAGGTTCCTTTTGGGTTCTTGGTTGAATTAATAGGAAGATTTAAAAATGGACTCGGAAGGGAGTCTGAGAACAGTTTTACTAGAGATGGAGAAAGAGCAAGTGTAAGCCAGCAGCTGCTAGGAGGAGGGAGAGGGAGAAGAGGAGCAGAGAAAGTCATGCCTAGGACGGGCCTTCAGAGGGGGTGGGAGAGCCAGAGCAAGCATGCTTAGGTTTTGGGCCAGTATCGGAAAGAGAGAAAAGAAAAGAAACATGCTCAGTACAAAGCTGCAGATCTGAGCTTAGAGGGCACTCGATTCCAGGCTCTTGTGTCCTGGGACTGGGGATTGATTGCACCAAGGACATGTGGTTAGAAGCAGAATGCAGACTGTTTATTAAGAAAAGGGACCATTCCTCGGAAAAGTGGGCTAGTGAGTAGAGAGAAAAAGCCTAAACGGCACTGGGCTATGAGGCGCGGAGCCCACCGGAGGTCATTTGTATACTCAGGGCTTTACTCAGGTGTGCTCTGTTCACCGGGTGAAGCCCAGGTCGGGAGTGGGGCAGGAGCTTCCAGTCTTTCTCTGTAGCTGGCCCGCCATTTCTTCTGTGACCCTTAGGTGGAGGAAAGGCTTCCTCTCTCTGTAAACTTGCTTCTTTAGATGTTCATCTTGATGGTTCCACCACTCTCTGTCCCTTCTCCCCGGCCACACAAGTGTTGAGATTACAGGCATGCGTTACCACACCCATCTCCAGTATAACGAGTTCTGAGTTCTTTTATGATTTTATTGGCGTTTTATGTGTTTGCACTACTGAGGATAGAACCCAGGACCTCACACATGCCAAACACTGAACTATGCCCCACCCCCGTTTCCTGACTACTAGGATTATAGATCAGCACTACTCCCTCCCTTAAATCAGACTTCCATCATGGTGTCATTATTAATATTCGGGGCCAGATTACTCGGGGCTGACTCTGCCTTGCAGTGTCCCTGACCTTTATTTACTAGAAACCTGTTAACTTTCAACAGTGAAAAACCTGTCCAGATACCGTCACATGTCCCCTGGGGGTAAGGTTGATGATTTAGCAAATAAAAACCGAGGATGCCTAGTTAAATTCTTAGCTCAGGGAAACAACGAATAATTTCCATGAGTTTAAATTCAGCTGGAGGGACTCTGTAGACTCAGACAATCTACCGGGATGGAGCATCCGCTTCGTGCTTGTATTCCTGCCCCAGTTTTCTTTCTTTCCCACTATGGGCTCTTCAGTTCCGGTCCCCGTGATAGCTACATCCCACTGTCCTGAGGTGTTTCACCACTGAGTGTCAGTGGTCTTAGGCCCAAGAGGAAGTGGAACCGTTTAAAGTACAAGGTGATAAAGTGAGAATTAGTCACAAACCAAAACCAGGCAACGGAGGATGATGCCTATCCAAGCACTGGCTTTCCATAAATGGCAACGGACTGAGTCAGATAGACATTGGAGGAAAAGAAACACTGTGTTCCTCCGAGATCTCCAGGGACCCTTTTGAAGTCAAGCCCGGAAGTTACACTGGGTCCTCATCTTGCCAGTTGATCAGCAGATATTTCTGGACCATGGCTATGGCATCCAGAAGCTGGCATCATAATAAGGGAAGGACTCAGACCTGTGCCTGTAAGAAACATGTTGTCCCTCCATAAAGAGATGCTTGCTGATAACAGGTGGCATATACCCAGGGCCTGTCCCGGAATAGATGAAAGCCAAGTGACCCTGGACAGAGTGGGAAGCAGAAAGCCTTATAGGTATGGTAGGGGGTTGGGAGGAAAGGTACAGTTTGGGTGGAGCTTGTAGCAATCAGTGAGTGCCGAAAGATTAATAATTGGGTGTTCAGAGCAGGGTGGTAACGTGATGATCCTCAGATACTTGTTTACTGTCTATTTAGAGAAGTAGAGCTTGCTTGGGGGAAAGACAAGACGGAAGCTTGCTTTCTGTGCTTTTACTTTCTTCCTTATTGTTCCCAACAATTTATTACACTCTACTCTGCAAACAAGCTAATTAGGAGGGACTCAGGCTGCTTTGGTCAAACAGTGCTGTCTCTTTACTTGGTCCCATATGTGTCTGATGGATGACTAAAGGCTGGGTCTCTCTGTCTTCATTTTGCATTCTTGCCACTGGCTGGCTTGAATTTTGGGTTAGATTCCTGCTTCACTCTTTACTAGGGTGTATTTAATCTAAAAGTGGCAATTCTCCCACCACTGATTCCAGCCTAAGGCTGGTACCACGTTCAGCAGATTATCAACCAGCAGTGTTTAAAAACCTTCTTCCTGATTACCTGGATGGTGACTGGAAGTTGCCAGTCATCAATCTTAATCTGAAGGCCTAACTGACTCCATCTTGCTGGTCTGACTTCTTGCTGGTCTGATGTATCCTGTCTGAGTCATTCTTTCCTGCACTTATCTTGGATTCCAGGAACAACAGGCTCATCAATAAACACCTTGTGACAGAGGAAACTGTCCCCAGGCAGCAGCTATTTGCTTATTGCAGACAAGACTGAGTAGAACCATCCTGAGATGAACCCACCCACAGCCTGAAAAGACTGCTTGACTGTGAAAGCTTTCTTGACCACATAGCTGTTCCTCTCTACAGAAGCCTGACTTCTGTAGAAGTCAGATAGCAGGGAACTCCCTGTTCCTCCAGTTCCTCTCCAGTATGACTGCAGTGAACAGACTCTCTTCTTGCGTCACAGGGACTGTTTATCATTTGGTCAGTCGAGTTGCAGGGAGTAACTGAGCCCGGTTCACCGTTGCACATTGGTCTGGAGAATCCAACCTCTGGCCTAGGGATCCAATGGCAAGACTTAAAGATAACATGTCAGGGCCCACGTCTCAGCACTGTGGAGGCTGCTGCAGGAGAAGCCTGAGTCCCAGGCCAGCCTGGAATACATAGAGGGATCCAATCTCTAAAAATCTTTTTCTTCTTTAAATAAAATATGAAATTTTTTTTGTTGATACTGGGTCTGCTATACTTGAAGAACTTTATTCCCCAACAACCTGTGCAAACTTTTTGTTTTATGTTTCTTTTAATTTCTTATGTTACTCTCTGCAAAACGGTTTCTCCATTTTTTTTTTTTTTGCAGTCATTGTTTTGTTTGTGCTTTTTATAGATTATTGTTCCTATTGCTTAATTATGGCCCCCACACACTTTTCTTGTATTTACCTTTAAAAAAAAAAACTTTTTGTGACAGAGACTCACATGTGCCAGCCTGGCTTCCACCTCACTATGTAGTCAAGGATGATGTGAATTAATTAATTAACTCTGTCTGTCTGTCTTTTCAGATTGCCTGGAGCTTTTGCTCCTCCTGCCTCTTGAGTGCAGAGATTGCAGGCGTATGGTACCATATCTGGAACTCTCAGTTTATAGATTGACACTGACTCTAAGGCCTTACAGCGTAATAGTATACATTGAAAAATTTTACTACAAAAATGTAAGTAAAACCAAACATTATAAAGCAAGTTAAGAGGAAAGCTGTAGGTCACATGAAAATATTTGTTAATGTTTACCTAAAGTCTACTCAGGAAATGAACTTGTAAAGCCAAAGGAAGAGAGTAAAGGGCTTCATACAATGGAATCCTGCAGTCCTGTGTGGCTTCTTTTACTCATTGTACTTCTTTTGAGATTTTTTCACATTGTATGTATCGGTAGTGCTTCCTTTTCATGATTGAGAAGTCAATTAGATGTGTTTCCAGTTTGTCTATCTGTTGATGGAAAAATGATTATTTCCAGTGTTGAGGTATTCCAAGGGAAGCTACTGTGGGCATTGTATTTAAGTCTTTGTGTGAATGTAAGCCTTCATTGTAAGGTATTGTATATATGACTTAAGACAGAAATGGCTAACTTGACAAGTGTGCATTTGAATTTTTAAAGAAGTGTTTACAAACCATTTTTGAAGAGGTCCTACCATTTTGCATGCCCATCAACATGGCTGGCACATATGTTTTGGTGCTACACATATTCACCAGCACATGGTATCACCAGCCTGGTCTCTGGCTGTTCTGAGGATCTGGTGAGCTCTCTGTGGCCCAGTTTGGCCTAGTTTATTCTTACTCTTACTCTTCTTTTTAATATTTTATTTTTAAAATTTTATGTACATATTGTGTTTTCCTGAATGTATGTCTGTGTGAGGGTGTCAGATGCCCCAGAACTGGAGTTACAGACAGGTAGGAGCTGTAATGTGGGTGCTGGGATTTGAACCTGGGTCCTCTGGAAGAGCAGCCAGTGCTCTTAACCACTGAGCCATCTCTCCATCCCCCAATTTACTTTTCTTTAGTGACTCTGCAGCACATCTTTATGTGCTTATTTGCGTGCTCACGTGCACTCTCTCTCTCTCTCAGGTGAAATGTCTTTAAGTTTTAAATCTTTTGCGTGTGGTATATGAGTGCTGAGAGGACATGTGTGACAGAAGTCCGTGTCAGGTGTCTTCCTCAATTGCTCTCCTCCTTGTTTTTTTTTGAGACAAGACCTGTAAGTCTGAAGTTCACAGCAAGTTCGGGTGTTTTCCTGTCTTTGCCTCCCAGCATTATGATCATGGGTTTGCACCACTATGACTAGCTTCTTAGGTGCACACTGGGATCTGAACTCGGGTCCTCATGCTTGTGTGCAGCATGCACACGCACTTCACTGACTGGGTTAGCTCCCCAAACCCCTGTTTTGCTTATTTTATAATTAGGCCTTTAGTTTTCTTATTATAAAGAGTAAGTTTCCTATTACTCTGTTTGTTTACTTAGTTATTTACAGACAGCCCTCCATTTTGAGTGCTGGGATCATGGTGTATGCCACCTCCCCTGGCCTGAGTTCTAGGTTTTTTGTTTTTTTTTTTTTTCTTTTTGAGATAGTTTCTATGTTGTAACTCTGTCTGTCCTGGAACTCACTCTGTAGATCAGGCTGGACTTGAACTCACAGAGATCCTCATGCCTTTGCCTCAGGGGTGCTGGGATTAAAGGTGTGCACCACCACCTGGATTTTTTTTTTTTTAAATATGGTTAGGATGAAGTTTACTTTTCTCTACCATTTGTGGGAAAGATAATCCTTTCCCCATGAATCTGCCTCAGCAGCTTCATCTTAAGTGAGTGAATGTGTATGTGGATCTGGCTTTGAAACTGCCTACTTTGTTCCGTTATTGATGATGGTGTCTTTTGCCATTATTTTCTCTTGTTGATGGTAGCTCTATAATAACTGCTGAAATCAGGCAGTGTGAATTCCCTTAAATTGTTCTTTACAAAAAAACTTTTATTATTATTATTTTTTTGGTAGTGCTAGGGATTGAACCCAGGTCCTTGTACATGGTAGACAAGTGTTCTACCACTGAGCCATTGAGCCGTAGAGAACCTTGGTTCTGGTTCTCCCCCCCCCCCCACTTCAGCAATGTTATACATCCTTTGCAATTTTATATGCAGTGTAACATTAACATGCCAATTTCTATATATTTTCAAATTTTCAATTTCAAATTCTGGATTTTCCAGGGCTTATGCTGATCCTATAGATGAATTTGAGAGAGAAACAATATCTTCTGCTTTTTTTTTTATTTTGAGACAGGGTCTCACTATGTAGATGAGATTGACTTTGAGCCATCCTCCTGCCTCAGCCTTCCAAGTGTATGTATATATATATGTATATATATATATACATACACTTGGAAGTGTATATATTCCACTATAGAGGAATGCCCCCATTTCTGGTGAACATTGACTTCATTTTTGAAATCTCAAACTACAACAGAATAGTGTACATTTCTGAATGAATGTATCATGTTGTCAAGGATGTGTTCAGGAATTGTTCAGCAGCCAATCACCTGATGACCACCTCTGACCTCAGCAACAACATTGAAAGCAGCCACTCATTAGCTCCATTCAGACAGAATTTCTTCTAAATTGACTTATATTTTTGCATAGTACAAAAAAGCAATGGAGATGTTTGTAGCTCTGGTTAGTAGAGGATATTTAAGAACTGACAGGCAACTAGGGATAGTAACTATGCAACAAATCTGTCTCCTTTCCACTGTGTTTGGGACAGGGTCTCTTAGTTACTTGCAGTTGTTTCCAGTGGGCTAGTGGCTCTTGGGTTTATGGTGATCTTCCTGTCTCCACCTTTCATCTTGGTGTGAGAGCACTGAGGTTACATGTGCAACCACACTCTGATTTATGTGGGTTCTGGGGATTTGAACTCTGGTCCTCATGTTCACATGGCAAGTGATTAACTCACTGAGCCATCTCCCAATCTCCCTGCTCCTTAAGAAATTTAATGGCACTGATCAATAAGTTTGCCTTTCCTGCAGCAAAGGGAATCCCGTCACCATGACCAGGTTCTTGAGTTGACTGGCAAGCATCCTTATGCTGACTTGGTGGAAAGAGATGCAGGTTGGGCACTTGGGGAAAGGTCAGCATCAGCCACATGTGTTAACAAGACACCTTCAGGTTGGTACCTGTGTAAGAAGGAATGGCATATAAAAATTTCCAGATGGAAATTGACAGATACCCACAGCTTCACCTGAGGAATACTCTCATTTTGGAGACAGAAGGAAAATGGTGGTGAGCCAATAGAGGATACGGAAAAGAATCAGTGATAAGAAAACTAGCCCTGATATATTGCGCCCCTTCCTAGGTTCTGCCTGACTGTGTACAATCTGTCCTTAACTGGACACATAGTTGGTGTTCAACAAACTTTTCTTGAATAATTAAATGAAGACTGTGATGGTTAATATTTCTGATACAATTTATAGGATCTAGAATCACTTAGGAGCAAGCCTCAAGGTACACTTGTGAGGGATCATCTAGAAAAGGTTAACCTTTAGGTCTGTTTTTGAGGAATCATCTACACTGAGTTAATTGAGGTGGGAAGGTAAATATCAACTGTGGGTGGCACTATTCCATAGGCTGAGGTTCTAGACTGAATAAACAGAAGAAAGTGATATTAACAGCTGTACTTAACCACTGTATGCTTCCCAAGTGCGATGCAATGTGATCAGTCACCTTCCCTGCCATAATGGGCTGTTTCTCCAAGAAACTGTGAGCCAGAATAAACATTCTCTCCATCCTTAGTTTGCTTCACCTAAGTCAGATATTTTGTCTCCGCAATGAGCACAAGAGCTGCCTGCAGATTTTTTTTAAAGAAGCTTATGATAAACAGTCTCCAATGTTGACATGAGCTTGGAATGAATGAGTGAAGCTTTCCCTGAGAAAAGAGTTTTTAATTTCAGACCAATGCAATTACTAGTGACATCACTAAGTGAAAATGAGGACACGGTTGCTCCTAGGTATGGTTAAGGGAAGGGTTTTATTGTAGATATGAGGGAGAGAAAAGCCAGGGGTATCTGGAAGAGTTCAGAACATGGCCAGCGGAATGGACTGGGCCGTGAGAGGAGAGAGAAGGGGGATAGTGAAGAAGAGAAGGGAGAGGGAAGAGGGCAAAGATGCCAAGAGCAAACCAGCCAGGAGCCACGAGTGCATGTGGACAAAATGGCTGAGTTACATAGGAATCAGAACCAGGGATGTTGGGGGTGGGGTGGGGAAGCAAAGCCCATCTCCTGGGCAGGAAAGGTTTAGGGGACTAGTGAAAAGTGTTGGGAGGAGCCTGGGTTCTTTGGGACCTGACATTCCAGCCTCTTGTTGATAAGGTTTTAATTCATCACTTCACACAAAGATCGTGGGAACCTATAAAAAGCAAAATATAAAACTCAGTCTAAGGCTTGGCTTCAGCAACACAACCTGAGCTTTGTTAAGTGCTTGGCTTGGCCCCTAGCACAGAGTAAAACACTTGTTCATGAAACTGATATTTATGAGGGTTTAGTGTGGGCCCGGGGGAGGGCTTAATGGCTGAGGGCAGAAGAGTGATGGAGACAGAGTTTGTGCTTTCACAGACCTGGCATTCGCCATGGGGTGGGGGCAGGTAAATGACATATGAGTGATAGATGGTATGCAGAAATTAAGGGACGGGGTTTGATAGCGCTGGCATGGCTACAATTGGTGGGCTGGACAGGTTATGCCCTGAACTGCAAGAAGAGCCGATACCTTACCATTGCTCTGCTGTTTGTTCTTTTTACCTTAAGTTGGACATTTTAATTGTTATGTGTGTATATATATGGTAGGGAGGGCACAGGTGTGGTGGCCGAAGGACAAATTGGAGGAGTCGGTTCCCTCTTCCAACCTTTGTGAGGGTTCCAGGGATTGAACTCAGGTGACCAGACTTGTGCAGCAAGCGCCTCCAACCCACGGAGCCATCTCAGCAGCCCTGCTTTTTCATTTTAGACTCTTTACTTTCTGCTTCACCTGCCTCCTTATCTATACCTCATCTACATCTCATCAGGACATTCCACATTCCTGCTTAAAACCCTTCCATGTCTCTCTGAGTGACTTTGCAAATTATGTCCAATCAGACAGCAGAAAAGTGTGGTTCCTGAATTCAAAACTGTGGTGTGCTGCTCTGTGTGGTGTCCTTGCCTGAGGCAAAGGCATTTACACCTTCCAGGGAGTTACATGATTAGAGAAAGCGGGAGCCGTGGAGGGGGTGTATAGGAGGCTAACTGGAACTTAATCTATTAGAAGAGGAAAGGCCTTTGAAAGGTGAATTAACAATATTTATCGCTGTAACAGGTGAGTAGCTGGCAAGAGCTGGCTGATAATGAGGCCAAGGTTGAAATGAATTACCATATGGGCCACAGAGCTTTGCAGGAAGAAACTACACTCCGCACTGTCTATGAGACTGAAGCAAATATAGCACTGCTGTGAGCCTTAGTTCTTTAGTCTAAGGCAGGGGCTGATGTCCCGTCTGCCTGCTTCACTGGAGTGTTATGAGGAACAAATGGGAAGGGATAATAAGTGCTTTATAAAATCGTGTTCTATAAACATGATCTAGTGTAGCCTGATGATAGTATTTTAATGGTCGATGTATTCCTCATTTGCTGCCTATCAGCTGGCTATATCTCCTCGTAGAGATTCAACCACTTTGCACATGATAGCGTATAAATACTTCGTGGTCCTTCAGTGACTCAGGATGTTGCTCTCTAGTCAGGATTTTTTTGTAATATGAATGCAACCTACTTTGCGTGTGATGCCTGCCCGTGTGTGTGCATGCCTGTGAGCATTTTGTGTGTATGTGTGCGTGTGTGTATGTGTGTATATGTGTATGTATGTGTGTATATGCGGGAGGGCACACACATGGCAGGTATGTGTTCATTAGGGTCAGAGGACAACCCTGGGTTCTGTTCCTCAGGTATTACACACACACACACACACACACGTAATTTTTTTTTTTGAGCCTGGTCTGTCATTGGCCTGAAGCTCACCAACTAGTTGAGGTTTCTAGGTGAGTGAGCCCCAGGAATTCACCTGTCTCTGCCTCCCCAGTGCTGTGATTACAAGCATCTCCCCAGCCCTGCACCCTAGACTTTTAAATGTTAAAGCTATGGCTCATGTTGTCAGTAGTTCTGGGGGAATCTTCTGGCTAAATCTTCTATTTTGAAAAAAGTTTTGAAATTACCTTTTATGTTTATTTTGTGCTGGAATGTATACATATGTGGGCGTGTGTGTGGAGAAGAATGTATGGAGGTCAGAGGACAACTCCCAGGAGTCAGTTCTCTCCTACCATGTGGGTCCCAGGAATATAACTCAGAGTATCCTTCTTGGCAGCAGGCATCTTTACTCACTGAGCTATCTCAACAGACTGAGAATGCTTTTTCTGTAAGCATTTTTTTTTTTTTTTTTTTTTACTCAATTGTAGTGTTTGAAACCACTAGAAGGGTAGATTTTCCATCTTTTCTACATGAGTGAGTCCTGGGCTGAGTCACTTTTGAATCTTGTCTCTTAGCCTGATCTCTAGAGAACTAGAAACTAGGTAGTTTAGAATCTATACAGGATGATGGCTGTGTGACAGGACCCCACTCCAATCCCCTGCTTATCATGGACACTGGGTGTTGCCAGCTGCTTACCCACAGGGGTTGACAGATGTGGTGTCCAGTGTCTCCTGTGGCTACTAAATATTTAAAACGGGGCCAGTCTGGAAGAACCAGCATATGAGGAACGAATTGGTCAGTAGTTGAAATGACATTTTAGGTAAAGTGTTATATTGCTTTTTAGCTTTTTGGATGTATGTACTAGAAAACATACAGCTCTGTATGTAGTTTCCATTTGTGGTTCATGTTATATTTTTACAGGTAGTGGTTACAGTGTTCAGATGCTTCTTAAGATAGTTCTATAGGCAGTAGACACATGAAGACATAAAAATAGTGATATTCTATGGGAGTTAGAAGAGGGGTCTATACATTTTGGCTTTTATATCTTAAAGTGGGGGGAAACAGCAGAAAAGACAAGAAACCCACCAAGACATCAACAATAATAACAAACCAAATAACTTTCCAGTTTATCTAGCTTATTGGTTTACAAACATGCCTATGAGTTTTAGAAACTATTGGAATCCTACATTATTATTTTACAGACTTCTAGATTCTAAACTTTGGATGTGCTGGTTTCATAGGTCTGGGATATGAGAACTTGGAATAGCTATCTTCTATCTATCTATCTAATTTTGGGACAAGGACTCACTAAATAGCCCTTGGTTGGCCTGGAACTCGATATATGGATCAGCCTGGTTTGAATTCATAGTTCTGCTTAGGATTAAAGTGCTTATGATTAAAGGCATGCACAACCACACTTGGTTCTGAACTGTGTCTTTTATTAAAATATCTTTTGAAATAAAAAGTCTTTTGAAATCGATTATGTATTTTTAGTTGTACTTCTGTGAAGTGTACCATGTGTGTTCATTGTCCTAGGAGGTCAGAAGAGGGGATCTCCTGGAACTGGAGTTATGGATGGTTATGAGCTACCATGTAGGTGGTGGGAACCTAACTTGTGTTCTGTGCAAGAGCAACAAGTATGCTCAACCAAGGGGCCATCTCTCTAGACTCTGTCTTATGTATTTTTAATAAGTGGTGCGGAAGTTTAGCTCAGTGGTGTAACACTATTGTAGTATGTTGATGAATAAATGAATAGATAAAAGAAATACGAAAGCTCAGTTTGGTAGCTAGCATGTGCAGGATGATCAAGAGTTTGAAAGCCATTCATTGGTTACATAGCAAGTTCGAGGCCAGCCTGGAGTATATGAGACCCTGTCTCAATTAAAAAAAAACAAACAAAAACAAACAAACAAATGAACACAAATTCCCCAGTGGTTTCTGGCGTTCTGATGTGCAGCTAGGTTTAGGAACTCCTTGCTAGGATTTTTTGAAATTTATTTTTATTTCCTCGCAGGGACTTTCCTAGGGAGACAAGCTGTTACTGGCAAAGAGCCACAGCACATACTGGTCTGAGATTTTATTTCATGGTACAGATCTCTGGAGCTCTTTTGTTCCGCTTGGCCACAGAGACCTGAGAAACTTCTTAGAATTCAGGATAGAAAGGAGCCAGACATCTCTGGAGTTTGCTCTTGGCTCAGAAGCCCCCTCTGCTGTCAGAAATTCAAGGTTCAGTTTAACGGAGCTGACAGGGGACCTGGGTCAGCGGGAGTATCATCTGTGGATGATAGTGATAACCATGGAAGCAAAACCTACCTTGGAAATGATAGAAGGAGGCATTGCAGACCAAGAGCCTTAGTCTAGAGCTCTGGGACATTTGGACAAATTCTTACACTTCCTTGACTTCAGTTTCCTCATCTGAGCAGGGGAACAATGACTCACTCTGTCACCTTTGCACACTGAAGATTATGTCAGTAGAATAAGAGCGAATTTGTCTGGCAAATGCTGGCAGCTAGCATCAGAACTTGTTGAGGGATCTCTGGTCTCTTAATCGAGGTAGTTCAGCCTCACCAAACAAAGGAGAGGTGTGTTCACCTGCTTGCAGAACAGTACGGGCCAAGTTTGTAAGGATGGTTGGAGTTGATTTTGTGCCTGGATGAATTAAAGTCAGGTGACTTTCTTCTTATAATTAATTCATTCTCCCATGTATTAAGCTAATTTGTTTTTTATGGGGATGGGGTGGATGGGGTGACATGAAGAAAGGTTTCACGTCTCATAGACTGGCTTCAAACTCATCTTGTAGCTGAGGATGATCTTGAACTTTTGGTTCTTCTGTTTCTACTTCCTAAGTGCTGGGATTACAGGCATGTGCCACCAGACCAGTTGGTAAAGTGCTGTTCATTGAATTCAGGGTGCCAAGACCTGTTAGGGAAACTCTCCACCGCCTGAGCCACCTCCCCAGTCCACAATTTGATTTACTTTTATTAAGCACCTCTTGCATGAAATTGTACAAGAAGGGATGTTAAGTCAAATTGGATGCTTTGCCTAGCCTTTGGTTCTTGCTGTATCTTGCATGTTTCCATGTCCAGTTGTGGTGCATGATACCACAATTAGGGGATATAATATTAGCTACAATAAATTGAGAGCTATTTATGTGCCAGGTACTTCCTGTGTACTATCTTGTTGAATAATCAGTGCAGAGGAGGAAATTGACCTGAGATAACAGCCCAGGAAGTGGTGGTGGTGTGTACATGCCTTCCCTTGAACTCATCTGGAAAAGTACTTGTTTTTGGTAAAGGCATTCAGTAACTATAAAGTTCTAGGGAAAACACATTTACCTGTGTGTGTTTATTAGCACTACTTATGGCAGTGAAAATCGCCCCAAATAGTCAAAGCATGTGTAAGCACATAGCAACACACTTTAAACAAAGAATGTGTGTGTGAGTGTGGGTTTGTGCATATGAATGCAGTGCTTACAGAGGTCAGAAGAGGGCATCAAATTTCCCTGGAATGTGCTAGGTGCTGGAAATCAAACACCGGTCCTCTGCAAGAGCAGTATGCACTTTTAACTGCGGAGCCATCTCTCCAGCCCTGCAACACACTATTTTTGAAGAATGTCTAATGAGCTGGAAAATGCTACTAATAAAATGTCATTTCGTAGTAAGAAGAAAGATGAGAGTAATTACTGTATATTTTATTGTTGAGCAGTTTTCATTGTGCTTTGGGAGAGTCTTGTTTCCTTTGTGTTTTCAGTTTTTTAAACTTGCCCTACTGACTGTGTGTGTGTGTGTGTGTGTGTGTGTGTGTGTGTGTGTGTGTAGGTCAGAGGAGACTTCAGGTATCATTCAAGCATGAGGAACCGAGTTTGAATCCTGAGCAAAGCTGAGTGTGGTATAGTACGCTTAGCTCTGTAATCCGGTACTCCTATGGTGAGGTGGGAGATAGAGACAGGAGAATTCCTGAAAGCTTGCTGGCCAGCTAGCCTAGCTTAAGCAACAGTGAATAATAGAGACTCTGTCTCAAGGTGGAAGGCAAAGACCAAGGCTTGAGATTGTTTGCCGGCTTCCTAATGTGCTGTGGAGTATGCGCGCCCCATCACAAAGACATGCTGGGCAGCACAATCACAAAGACATGCTGGGCAAGCACTTTACCAACTGTGCTCCCTTCTACCACCAGCTGGAATTTTATTATGACAATCTCTAAACACTCAAAGAACTTGAAAGTAGGCTGCTGCCTGAAGGCACCGAGCTGAGTGAAGAGCCCTTGGCTGTGAGGGGCTGAAGAAATGTTACTGCGAGAACAGATGTTTGGGCTGAAAGGGTGAAGTCGGTGACAACATGGAAGGAAAATGAGACTTGCAGCTGGGGATGAGGTAGTCAAGGTGACCAGATAAGGGAGAGGGCAGGGTTCTGGGAAAGCAAGGTCAACGTCTGCAGGCGCTGGCTGGCTGGCTCCCACGCAGTTATACAAGGCTCTCTTTGCTCTTTCACATATCTCGTTTCTTATTTAGCTTAGGTGTACAACAAAGCTCTAAGGAGGGCATCTAATGAAAATCTTCCAGGCCAGTCTATGTAGATTGGTAGAGGGGGGCTACGTATGAGGTAATAAAGAAGGACTGCATCCATATCTTGGCAACTATGATAAGAGTTATCTCCCTGATGAAGTAAAATCACAAGGGAGTCATGCAAACATGAGAACAGAGAGGACATAGTTCAGCTAAGGGCTAGGAGACCCCGGCAAAAAAAGGTATGACCAGCAACACCTCCAGGTCAGTGAGTAATGGGGCTGACTGCCACGTCTAATGGCCAGAAGACAGTCAACATCAACAGCAAACCAGAAAGAGAGGACTTCAAAGCATGGCCACTCCCCTAAGCACAGGAGCAGCATGTGTACAGCGCATGACCATGTGCCTGGTTGGGTCAGGTGTACATGTATTGAGTCTTCGGGCTCTCCATTGGCCTAACATTCAAGGTGCTCAAGAAATTAGCCAATTTCAATAGCAATCAACCTATTCTTTGTTCAGTTTCCTACCGTAAGTCCTATAAAACCCTTGGACAAAGACGAGCAGTGGCAACCTCTCTGGGCCCCTTTCCTGGTACTGCAGAGTCTTACTTTTCTCACAGCCCTTCCTTGGTTCCCTTCTGGAGCTTCGCTTGTTGTCTGTCACCTAAACCCTTTTGTTACGCCTTCTCTTTGGAACAAAAGCTCCCTTTTAGGGCCTAGGGAGATGATGGGCAATCATTCAAGAGTCCTTGCTGCCCTTGCAGAGGATCAGGGTTCAGTTGTCAGCACCTACATGGCAGCTCACGGCCATCTTTAATTCTAGTTTCTGGGGATCTAATCTCGCTGGTCTCTGACAACACCAGGCATGCACACAGGGCACACAACTAAAACACTCGTACATATAAAAGAAAAGAAGGCAACAAAAACAACCCAAAATCATTTAAAAATGCATCTTTTTTTTTTTTTTTGGTTGCTGTGAATTTCATTCTTTGAGATTGTGAGATAGAACCAAAGCTAACTGTGGACTCAGTAGGCGTTTTGTGTGACGGTGAGCGTCTGGCATGCTAACTCTAAAGTTATGCACACCTGACGAAAGTTACTTTAACCCTCAAAGACACCCATTTCTCCCATTTCCAGAAAAAAAAACAAAATTCAGAGCTTCAGAGAGACCGCAGAGTTGCGTATGGAGTCAGATTAAGGGTTAGGCTCGCATTCAGAGAAGTCCCTTTTTTGGTTATTCATTTTGGGGTAAGTGCTCTCGTCTTTGCTCACGAGCTTCTGACCGTGCTGAATGAAGACAGCTCCTCTATGCTCTTGACTTAATGTATTTTAAAGTAGATGAAGGCATGGGCACCACTGTTTATATAGGCACCTGGGCAGTCTTTTGTTTTGGAGTTGGTAGCAGTGCCCATCTGAAATACCCAGGTTCTAAACTTTCCAGTCAGACCACAGAACAGACTGACTTCACAATTTTACCCTAGCTGGCATCACTCAAATGAAGGGACGGACATCTGCGTCACACATCCGCTGGGGCCACTTGGTTTGTGGGTTTTCAGAAGCTGTAGTCAACAAGAGAACAGAAGCAAGCTCTCTGAGACCTGTGGGAGTGAGATTTAACTCTTCAACTCTACGTTTTACCAGTGAAAGCAGAAGCCCTAAAACCGTGGTGTCAACCATTTAGCTTTACCACGGAGCTGTTTGTTGCACTAGACTATGGTTCTCCTTAGGCTCAGTCACTCTCTTCCTTGAAATACATATTTTACCTGTAAAGGGATTTTTCTGTGTATTTATCTCATGCATGGAAACTTTCCTCCATTTTTCTGAGTTATGGGATGGCAACTTACTGTTCCCAAACTCCATGGTCTGCCACTTTAAAAACAACAAATGTCTCAGTCACAATATCTTATCCAGTCAATGTCTTTCAGGGCAATCACTAGACATTTCATAACAGTAGTATGTTTTTCTGTTTAATTTTACATTGAGAATTTTTGGAAGAGTGCATGGCTAAAGAGATGGCTCAGTGGTTAAGAGCTATTAGCTACCTTTCTAGAGGACCAGAATTTGAGTCCCATACCCACACAGCATCTAACAACTGTCTGTAACTCCAGTTCCAGGGTACCAGATGCCCTCTTCTGGCTATTGCAGGCCCTGTATACATGGTGACACACAGACAAACATGCAGGCAAAACACTCAGACACATAAAATAAAAAAAGTAAGTAAATCTTAATTTTCCCCCTGACAAAACTAATAATAGCTTAGACTCCCTTCAAACCTTTGTTTGTCTGTAGATACCCAGTAATCTTTTATAAGTGGTTTGATTGGATAAGGGAATAAGAATGGAAAATAAATAAGAACCCGTAAGTCACCTTGAATTTTATCTGTGTGTGTGTGTGTGTGCGTGCACACATGTAATCTGCATGTGGAAGCCAGAGGCAGATGTGCAATGTCTTCCTCAATTGCTCTCCACCTTACTTTTGTTGGAGACGGAGTCTCTCACTGAACACATATTGGACCAATTTGGCTAGATTGGCTGGCCAGCAAACTCCAGGGATCCTCCTGTCTCTAACACTCCATTGCTGGATTACAGATGCTCTACCATGTCGGGCTTTTTCTGTGCGAGTCAGGGTTTGAACTCAGGTCCTCATGCTTGCATGACAAGTGCTTTACAAACTGAGACAGCTGCCAGCTTGAATTTTCTATTGCCCCTGACCTACATTTCTATAAAAGTCTCCTCTCCTTCATGCTGTGCCCCTCCCAGACTTTGCAAAGAACCATTCCCGAATTAACCCCTTTGCTTGGAGACTGTGTTTCAGGGAAAACAAATGTTAAGTGATCTGCAGGAAGGCTGTTTTCATCAGAGTTTTACTCTAGAATCATTCAAAAAATCATGAATGCCTGTGAACAAACCTTTTAGGAATCTCTTGAGTCTTCTGACATGTCTCATGGTGTAGAAGATTCAGATGACTTGAGGATGCTGTGAAGATAAAAATGGGTCCGCCTTGCCATGTCCATTTTATAGGGTCAGGGTTCATTTTGTACCAGAAGGAACTTGCTACCAAGCTCTGTTGAATCAAGGCATAGAAAACATGCAAGAAATACTGTAGTATTGTTTTGTCTGGTTTTCAGACAGGGACTCATTTTAGAGTTCAGATTAGCCTGGAAATGACTTTCATAGCCTAGGTTGGCTTGAATCTCATGCTCCTCCCACCTTGGTCTCTCGAGTGCTGAGATTACAAGCATACACCATCAAGGCTGACTTTGTCGATTCATTCTTATGCTTTCCAACACAAATTTGTTTCAGAGGCTTTGCTGCTAAGAAAAAATTCTTTGAAAGCAAAATGTAAGAGAGCTTTGTTTATCGAAAAGCCCATTCATTCCTTGTCTGAGGCCTCTTTGTTCTTTTGCTGTCGCTACTCCCTCTGTTTTGTTTATACAACAAAGTCAATATTGTACCCCACTTACCATTACTTACTGTGGTAGGGAAGATGCTTGATTTGCAGATTGTGTCCCCTGCCATAGGCACTATGGCATAATAGAAGGACCCAGAATTCAGTCTCATACTGTGAAATTGAGACCTGGGTTTTGTCAGTGTCTTCTCAGACTTCAGCATTAGTCATGTCTAAGAAAAAGACTTAGATGTCATAACGGAGATGCAGTATTTGATATGGTACTAGGCACATAGTAAGTCTCTGGCAGATTATAGCCATAGTTGACATGAGAGTGTGTTCTACTCAATGCTTCCATTCTTAAGAGGTAGGGAGAGAAATCTGACTCCCCCAAAGCATGAGCTAAATGGCTACTGAAGGGAGGGAGTTATGAGAAGAACGGCACACTCCTGAAGACATGCACTGGCTAGTGCTTCTCCTGAAGATTGTGGAGCAGGTGAGGTGGTTGAAATGTTGTTGAATTTGAATAGGACAGATCTGGGCTTCAGGTTCTGTTCCATTGCCTTTAGCATAAGTTACGTGTAAGGTACTTGATAATAGAGAGTTAAGACTTTCTTCTGATGTTGTGACACTCACATGAGCTTATGTAGCATAGAGTCAGCATAGCGACCCGAGTTTTCTCTAGTCTTCCAGGGCTGATGTTAGAGCAGTAGACGAGCTAGGCATTTCGAAGGTGCTGGTGTCTGCTGAAACTGAAGGGTGTGTCATTTGGGATTGCTAACTCTTCACAATTGGATTTTCTTAGTTACAGTTTAGTACTGACCAAAAGCCCATTGAAGAGATTGGCTGTAATTGGTTCCTAGTTGTTGCTTTGGCATGAATGTTGACCACTCACTCTGAGCTCATTGGGTTTTGGATTTTTTTTTCCCCCACACAGGATCTCTGTATTATGTAACTCTGACTGTCCTAGATATCAGTACATAGACCAAGCTGGCCTCAAACTCGCAGAGATCCACCTGCCTCTGCCTGCCTCCTGAGTGTTGGGCCACCATGCCCAGCTTAAGGTTTTTAGGATCTTAAATGAACCAGATAGGACCAAATGCTAAAAAGGCTTGGTGGATAGCCTGTGGTACCATTGGAAGGAGGGGCCTAGTGGAAATATGGACCATTAAGTCATTGGGAGAGGGTATATCCTTGAAGGAGATACTGAGATTCTGGCTCCCCATCTTTATTTCCTGCCTAGTTGCCATGAGGTGAGCAATTTCCTTCCTATAACCCCCCTGCTATAATGTACAGCCTCATCCCAGAGACAAATGATCATTGATTGACACCTCTGAAACCATGAACTAAAATGAATCTTTACTCTTCATGAAAGTAGTATTCTTGGATATTTTGTGAGAACAATGGGAAGCTTCCAACTACAGAAAGCTGAACTTTCTAGAGTTTGCTCAAAGGAACTGATGAGGAGAAAAATCACTCACATTCTGATTATGGAAAGCCTGTGCAATCTGTCTGGTTTCCTCTATGAGCCAATGGAATATCTTCGAACTATATGGATACCAGTGTTGTGCCCAGGTTTGTAGTGTGTGTGATTGAGATGGAGAGAATGTATATTTGAGTTTAAAGTGGTGATATAGACAAATCAGGATAAAAACACTTAGAAAAGCAAAACAACCAAAAGCCCAAGTAGACATCTGCTTTCTTAACTGTTCTCAAATGTATTTGTATAGCTTAAAAAGCTCAATGAGCTGGGCACGGTGGAACATGCCTGTAGTCTAGCACTTGAGAGCTGGAGGCAGGAGGGACAGGAGTTCGGCTATACAATGAGCTCTAGGCCAGCCTAGGTTATGTGAGACCCTGTCCCCAAAAGTCTAAATAAATAAGGAATGAAATTATTTTGATTTATGAACATGACCCATCACCCATTCCAACAAGTTAAAGAATCATTATTTTATGTGGATGAGTGTTTTGCCTGCATGTATATATGTGTACCACACACACATACATATATATATATGTACCATGTGTGTGTGTGTGTGTATATATATATATATATATACACCAGCATGTGGCTGGTGCCAATGGAAGTCAGAAGAAAACACTGAATCCAGTTCCCTGGAACTGGAGTTACGGAGAATTGTAAGTCAATATGTGTTGGGAATTAAACCTGGCTCTTCTGCAAGAACAGCAAACACTCTTAACTACTGAACCATCTCTCCAGCCGTAAATTCTAATTTCTGTGAATTCCAGGCTGGTCTTGAACTTCAATCCTACTGCGTCCACTTCCTGAGCATTGGAATTACAAGCACAGATGCCACTATACATAGTAAGGATCACTCCTATTCATCCCTCCATCTCTCCATCCCTCCTCGCTTCCCTCCTTCCCTCCTGTGAAGCACATCGAATATGTCTGCTTTGTGTTAGAAACGAAATGTAAGGAATAAAAAGTTTCTTTGAAACAGCAGACAAGGCCCCTCAGGACCTGGCTGACATTTCCTCTTTCTGTCTAGCCTCGCCTCTCATGATTCTAGCTCTTAATCTTCAAGCCCAACCAAAGTTTTCACTCCCTCTTACTTTCACAGGCACTATGGCCTCTTAGCTCAGACTGGACTCTTTCTGAAACCTGCTTTCTTCTTTCTTTGCCCTTCACCTTTGTTTTGTGACTTCTACTTAACCTTCAGCTTAGAGGTGCCATCCTTGGATTGATGTTCCTTGGCACCTCACTCTGAATGTCACCTTACCAGAGCATAAACTTCATGAGAGACTCACGTGGTGGTGGTGGTGGCGGCTACGTTTTTTTTTTGTGTGTGTGCATTTGTTCCCTACCGTGCTTGGTATTTCCTTAGAGCAGACTGGCACTCTGCCTGCAGGCCAAATTTACCTCAGTCAGCCTTTTCTACCCCACCATTTGTTTTAATTGCACAGTTGTACATGACCGAGCAAACGGCGGACAGGTACCTGTAATCAAACAGTCCGGAGAATTTAAGCACTTTTGTTCATTCCTGGAGCAGTCAGTGAGCCTTGACAATAGGTAATTTAAATTCCGGACAACGAGTTTTCAAGCTGCTTCGTTGGCTACATTTGGAGAAGAGCGGAAAAACCCTCAGCCTTTGATAATTAGACTGAATCAGTTTTCATAATTCTACTTTGCTCACTAGAGTGGTTAGCAAACTTCATTATCGGCAGCTTGATGAGAAAGCGTTATGCACGTGATATAGATCTGGTGAGTAATTTCTTTTTGCAAGGGGGCTAAGACCATGCCACACGGAAGTGCTTCCAAGATGAGATGGTTTCGTCATTGTAAATGATTTCAAAGTGGGTACAGGAAAAAGTATACAATTAGCATCTTGTCTGTGTATGTTTCATCTGGGGAAAGGACAGCTGACTGTCACAGCTGAAAGCAGCCACCACAGACCAGTGTCACCTAGCAAGCCTGTGTCTGCTGAAATTGTAAATTGATATCTTTTCTTTTGCTTTGTGTATTGGAACATTGCCAGAAACCAAATGATGCTCCGTAATTAAGGGGAAACCTATCTTTTAAGAAATTTCCAGAAAAAGACATGCGGCTTATCTGTCAAGGACTCAAAGCAGATTGGGCTTCCCCTCTTTGTAACAGCCATAAATTACTCTTTGTATATCTCTCTAACCCATAATAGTCTGTAAGCTCTGTCAAGGCAGGGATCATTTCTGTCTTTGCTACTGAACTCTCAGCACATACAAGAGGCATATTGTTGGCTGGGTAACTGATCAATATGGATGAATAAAGTATTCAAGTTTGTCTTTGGCACTCTGACTCTGTTCTGAGTTAGGGTTCTATAGCTGATCTGAGACTTTGCTTCACACCCTGGTTCAGTTACTCTGGCTATACGATGAACTACCTCAAAACTGAGTGTGTTGTGTGGTGTATGTATGTGTGCATGCATGTTGTGTTATGGCCCACATGTGGAGGTCAGAGGACAACTTGTTGGAATCAATTTTCTCCTTATACCACGTGGGTCCCAGGTTTCAAACTCAGGGTATCAGGCTTGGTAGCAGGTGCCTTTAGCTGCTGCGGTGTCTTGGTGACCCCATGTTTGCTCTTGTTGGCAATGGTTGGCAATTTGGAGGCTGAAGGGTAGGGATGGAATTATCTGAGAGCTAGCCTATGGTTCCTAGCCTGAACATTGCAGGCTGGGTCAACTGGCCCCAGACACCTCTTTCTAGCTCTCTTTCTTGCCTCTTGAGTACATTGGCTTCAGGGTAAGTTGGATTTCTTACACGATAGGGCAGAGCTCCAGTACTATGTTTCCCAAGGAAATAAAGTTGAGTAGAATATGTATTGAACTTTATAACCCAGTCTCCTAAGTCTCAAGGCCACACTGCCACTGAATTCTGTCCCTGGAAAGAGTAAAGTCAGAACAGAATCTAAGAGACCTTGTGTTTTGTGGGCAAGATGTCCATGAGCTTGCAAACATGTTTGAAAACTTCCTTTTACCCTATCACCGTCCTAAAAATTTTGAACAAATTTTTGATCAAAATACAAAATAAAGTTCACACTTGAAGCCTTGTTTTGAATGAAGTAAAGATTTGTGTGGATGAGTAAACCCAGGATACGATTGTCCCTCCTTACAGGGATAAAGCGGCATGGTCTCAACAGGGGTCCTTCTCATCCCAGTGTCAGGCAAAACACCTCAACTCCTCCAAACGGTAACAAGGCAGGTCCCTCTTTGTTTGTTGAATGGATGCAAGGGGATAATCTCTCGAAGAGGGGAGGTCAACCCTCCCTGTCAGTGGCGGTCCTGATAGACTTCTTGGCCCTCATTGGCTGCCACTGCCTTCTGCCGTGTTTATCTGGGAAAGGCCTCAGGAAGCTGGTGGTGGCTTTCTCCTGATTCTTCCTTCTCCAACTTCTCCACAGTCATATAAATGTCTATAATACATTCAGTGAACATGGAATTCCATGCTGGTGAGAATGTTTGCTAGTTCGCAAGAGAGAATTCTAACACACAACCACCGGAGCTGACTGTTACCTGATGAGATTATGACTGGCAGTGAAGTAAAGTATCATATTATTAAAAATTCTTAGCATTGTCATACATAGTTTGAATACTTGTGACTTGCAGTATGAAGTCTCAATGAAGATGTGGCCTGTAAACCATGGATATGGGATTTAGAAAGTGTCTGGTGTTCTTGTAACACATTGTATTAACTTCTGTTAAAACATCATTCAAAGGTAGATAAATTGTAGGTTTATATTTTTTCTTTTGCTAGACAAGGAACTGGCAATTTTTTTTTGTTGTTTTTTTCAAGACAGGATTTCTCTGTTGTAACTCTGACTGTCCTAGAACTCACTCTGTAGACCAGGCTGGCTTTGAACTCACAGTGATCCACCTGCCTCTGCTTCCCAAGTGCTGGGATTAAAGGCATGTGCCACTACTGACCAGCTGAGAATTTTTTTTTAAGATAGTAAAATTTTAGATTTTGATGGTCTTTGCTGAGAAGACCCCAGTGTGCCATTTTAGCTCCAAAATAGCCAACGATCTGGTGAGATGGCTCAGCAGGTAAAGGCATTTGCTACAAAAGCCTGGGAATCTGAACTCAAGCCCTAGGATTGACATAAAGGTGGAAGAAGAGAACCAACTCTACAAAGCTGTCTTCTGCTCTCCACACATGCACCAGGGCGTATGTGCCCACATATGCGCATCATACACCAACACATGAATAATGAACAAGCAAACAGTCAGGGATGGATAATCTATGAGTAAAAGGTGCTGCTGTCTTCCAGTGGAGCTTTGTGTACGACACAGGTGGTGGCTGGCACTGGATCCTTGGGTCTTAGTCTGTCAGCTAGTGTTCAAAAGCTAGTTGGAGAGAGAGACAGGAAGGAGGGAAAGATGAGGAAGAAGGGGAGAAAGGGAGAGAGGAAGGGAGGAGGAGGGGGGAGACAGACACTGGGAGACAGACAGGGAGAGATTAGAACACATATATACATGTACCAGGGTAGTCAATATTCCTTCCAGGAACCCCCATCCCTGACCTAAGTTCTGTTGTTGGGGCACATCTATGAAAGATTCTACCTGTTCCCAATGGTAGCATAGACCAGAGACAAAGCTTTTAGCATATAGGTGGACATTAAAGATCTAAACTCATGTGCCCGTAAATTGCTTGCATTTCCCCTTCCCTGTACCAGAGGTTGCTGGGATATATATATATATATGTGTATATATATATATATATATGTATATATATATATATATATGTATATATATATTTTATTTTTTCTTTCCTGTGACAAACACAACATATTTGCATACATTTTTTTTCTAGTTTTCTTCTCCTTAGTTTCAGTTTATTTTACAGACTCGTTATTAAGCTCTTATAAATAGAGGGAAAGTCTTCTATGACGGAGACAAGGTTGATGGTGAGGAAATGGAGGCTTAAGTTAGCTGTGGCTTTTTCTGTGTAGTAGTAGAAAGCTTTTCATAAAAGATACGTGTTTTACATCACTTGAAAAATATTGAATGCAGCTTACGCTCTCAGTTAGGAAGGGAAATAAAACTGATAACGCCAGTCAGTTGTTCCTATTGAAACCCCACACCTTATATAGTTAGGAAAACAGCAATGATTCTTGGCCTTCAGGGCAAGATGACCCTGGTACTCAGGCCTACTTGTGAGATGTTTGAGAAGTCTCTGGAAGGATCCAGCACTGGGACCCATCTTTCTTTCTTTAGTCTTCCATCCATTAGCTTACTTCCAAAGTGCAAAGTGGCTAGTACTCTCCATTCTGCAACAGCCCAGCTAGTTACAAGTAGTTGCCTCTAGAATGTTCTGTCCAGATGTCCTCTGGGCAGCCAGCTTGAGTATTTATGGTTCTATCTAGAAAAAGCCTATCTCCACTCAAGGCCTGACCTCTAGGGTAATTCCTTCAAAACTGCCAACAGGAATGTGGGGTTGGAAGCAAGTAGGGTGCTCCCTCCCCCACCCCCTTTCTGGAAGCTTTGCTTTGTGGCCTTGGCACAAAGACTTGCTGGGAGGGAATAAATCTCACTCATTCCTTCCTAGACAAGTAGAGATAGATGAGTAGATTATCCCGCTACACAGTGTGCTCAATAAATATTCATGCCGCACATGTAAAATCCCCTTTGCTGCTAAACAAAACCCACGAGGAGGCACCAATGAGGCATTCCATGAGAAAGTTAGCTTGCTTTTATTGTCAGTGTGAGGAGGGCATATTTCATGGATGCAAAAATATATTTCCTTGGTGGAGGAGATGTTTACAGTTTAAAATGAGGAGAGAGCAAATGAGATTTTTTTTTTTTTGAATTTTTTTCTTAATTGGTTTCAGTAGAGGAGGAAGTGGGGGAAGGAAATGCTTTTGCAGATCTGTGAGTTTGCTCGCTTGGCTTGTTTGTTTCTTCTTCTTTGAACTTCTAATTATGAAGTTTCTTCTGAGTCCCTGAAAGTGGGTCAGCTGTTTGTAAAGCAATGATGACAGTATTTCTGAATTCTGATCATCTCCAAAAGGGACGAAGGGGCTGCTGAGATACCAGTCGTTTGCCATTCTTGGTTCAGGTATGGTGACTAGACCAAACCCTGCGGTCATCGGTACCTTCTCCAGATGTGATAGTGCTTTGTAAGGCTGAGTTGAACTGAAGTGTTGGAGCTGGGGAGATGATCAAGAGGGTAAGATCACTTCCTGTTCAAACACAAAGACTGAGGTTCGAATCCCCATGCGAAAAGCCAGGAGTGAAGTCCATGCCTGTAGCTTGTCAAGGGTGGAGACAGGAGGATTGCTGGAACTTGTTGGCCCACCAGCCTACCTCCTCATTCAGTGAGTGACCCTGTCTCAAGGGAATGCAGTTGAGAGTTATAGATCAAGATACCTGGCACCCTCTTCTCATTTGGCTGTGTGCATGTGTATGCGCCCCCCCCCCCTTTAACCCACATGCACAAATTAAAATAGAATATGTGAGGGCATTTCCTTCAAGCCTTTCCCTTAATTAATTGTATAAGCTTTGGCCAAGGTCCATAAACCACAGGCTCCTTTTCTCTAAATAGAGGTGGTGAGAGAGTCTCTGTGTTGGGTCGAGGGAAGAATGGAAAGAGTTGGTAAAGAGCATAAACCTGGGATTGGGTTGAGTAGTCCTGTGATTGCACTTTTGTTGCCTATTAGTTCTAGGAGCACTGATCAAGCTGTTGATGCTTAGCCCCAGTCTTCCAGTATACAGAACGGAACCAACCAGGACCTGGCGCTTAGAGCTGCTGTAATAGTTTAACAAGTGGTAAACTACTATAGTTAGTGTAGGGGATCTGGCAAGCCTGAGAGGCAGGCTGGGAGTGGTGTGGCTGTACACAGTCAGAGCTGGGGACTTTCTTGGTGGCAGATAGCTCAGTGTGTTGCTATTTCAGAATCTGTTAAACTATTTTCATGCCATGACCAGAGATAAAGAATCTTTGGATTTTTTACCATCTTACCACATAAAACAACCAATCAAAATGAGCCAGGCCATAGAATTGCTGTCATACAAACACAGTTCTTGCTCAGAACTAAATACCAGCCAATCAGAACTGCCATGATTCAGTCCTTCATTTGCATGGTAACTACTAAAAGAGAGCAGATTCTGTATAAAGACACCATGGTCCAGCGTCTCCAGGCGTGCCATCCTGCCATGCCTGTCCCTTGCTCTCTTGCATTGAACTTAGTAAACTAGTGTTTTTCTATTCTGATCTGAAGTGGTGAATTCTTTCACCACACTTAAAGCAAGGCTTACTGTTTAGCAGAGCTCAGAAAGTATCATTTCTATGTGTTATTGGAAACCAAAATGAATTTGGGGAAGTCAATGTGGAAAAATATTTGGTGGGACTTCAGGGAGAACAAACATCACGGCAGAAGGAGAGGAAATGCAGGATATAAGACTACTTGGCATGGCACTGTGATTCTTTGCTTAGAAAGGTTCCTGGGATGGGATTCTATATTGTGTGTATGTATATATATATATATATATATATATATATATATATATATATATATATATATATATATATATGTTGATAGTCATTAGAGAATAAATTCATTATCTTCAGATGGCATGTTTTGATTATCTGTTGCCAATTAAAATTCTTGCCAAATTTACTGATCAAAATAACATTCTCTGTATTGAATGGGCAGTTCTATTTTGAATGATGTTGGTGGGACGTGCCTCATCTGGGGGATAAGTTGAGGGGACCATCTAGCATGGCAGGCAGTTTGTACTACCAGTAGGCTGGGAGCTTGACTGGGAAGGCCTACCCTCAGCCTGCTCTTCCATATATTTTCTCTGTGTGGCATTAGTTGCTCAAAGGCACATGCTTAGGTTCCAGGATAAGGGCTGGAATGACCTGTTTCCTAAGACCCAGGCTCAGAAGTTTCAGAATGCCCAGGCCTAGACCTGGAGACAATTTGATGTGAGCAAAGTCAAGGGGTTCTCATGCTGTGTTAAACATATCAGGGCATAATTTTATATAAAAAATAAAGATAATGTAACAGAATAATCTAGAAATGATTGGCCTAGTTAGCTCCTTATTTTAGATTCATTGGTTGTACACAGTAATGGAACCTTGTGAGTGCAGCTGGAATTCAAATGACCTATACATATACCTTCCATAGAACGTGGCCTATATTTTACAAAGCAGCTGTTGAAGACTGTCAATCATCTTTCATTCTGGTTGGACTATTTCGGTAGCATGTGAAAGTCATTATTTAAGAAAAGACTGCCACAGTCACATTTGGCTCTGGCATGTGTTAATTAGAAACAAAAGCAATTCGTGTTTAATTTAATGGTAGTGGGAGGTTCGTTGCACACCATTGTTTGGTTAGCTGCAATGCGGTGAAGGATTTCTGTGCAGATTTTCCTTTGTATTCCTTTATATCATATATTTGAATATGTTTCTTGGAGACTGTGACTGTCCATTTTTAAAAACATTCTTTTTATTACATTTGCTTATTTTGTGGATTTGTAGGCATGCATACATGCCATGGTGAGTGTGTGTAGAGGTAGAAGATAACCTGTGGGAGCTGATTTTTTTTTGCAGTGTGAGTCCTGGGAATCGAACTCAGGTTGTCAGGCCTGATGCCAAGTGCTTTTATCGGCTGAACCATCTTGCCAGCCTGCTCTTCTCTTTGAGTTTGATTTTTTTTTTTCCCTCTTTGTAGTCACTGTTGTATTTGGAATTTATTTTTTTCACCTTATGTGCTTTTGTGTTTGCACTGTGTGACTATACATTTTTGTGTTCTTTTTCTGGTGTGCCAATCCATCCTGCCTTATTTCAAGGGTTGGCAGCCCTATGACTGGGTCACTGTGCCTTGGTTGTTTTACTTCCTCTCATTATTAATGTTGTAACCTTCCCCCAGGTGCTGATATGTCACTGGGATGGTGGTTCTCAGAAGAAGGGGAAATACAACTTAAATTGTTAAAAAGTTGCTAACTGTTGAGAACATTTTGATGAAAGGTTAGGGAGGGAATGACTTGAAACCTAGGGCAGTAAGACCCAACTTTGATTAGTGGAGCTGGTTATCAGACACTGATGGACGGACCACAAAATGTCTTTTTATTTAAAGGTCTTAATTGGTTTTAATTCTTATTGTTTCGTGTTATGGAAAATTATTTATTGTGATTGTGTGTATGATGCGTGAGAGTGTGGGTGTGGGTGTGCCGCAGTGTGCTTGTGGAAGTCAGAGGATGCTTCCCTCCTTCCGCCATGGATCTGGCTGGGGATTGAACTCCCATCACCAGGCCTGCTCAGAAGGCACTTTCAGCTTCTAAGAAGCTCGCTGGCCAAGAATAAGCATTTTTAAAGAGTCAAAGAGAAGAGCCTGGTTTTATTAGACAGAAAAGGATAAAAGGAATCAGAAGCAACCACAAGGCAGATTGGGCATTTCAAAGTGACTTTGCTCGTATGGTGATGAAATTGTAGGAAAAAGCCTGATTGGTTCATCTCAGGTGACATCACACTGCCTGTATGGTAGGAATATTAAACAGTAGGCACTTCATTATCATACTAGTTGCAACTGGCCTATTTATGCAGATTTTATCTCTCAGAAGCTTAACTTTGGCTAGGTGAAGTAGAGCATGAAGACTCAGTAGAGTAATTTTGTATACTTATTATTAATTATTATTATTATTATTAGTCTTTTATGGGTGCAGGGGTATCCCCGAGGTGGTGAGTGGCATGGAGTCACTAACCCAAGAAGTTCAGACTCTGGAACAATGCCTTTTGGTGCAAATCCACTATATTATGAAAGGATTGGGGCTTTTATGGAGGAAGCAGGATGTTGCACAAGGGAGAGCTTTGAATCAAGCTTACTAGACACTTCAATCAGCCTATCTAAAGCTTGCTGTAGCGGGGGAGGAGGGACAAGGTCGGGAAAGGTCCAACAAATTTTAGACTTGCATGCTTAAAGCTCTTAGCCTATATGTTTTGCCAATGTTGGTGAACAAGGTTTCCATAAAGATGGATGAAGTAGACCTCACCTTGGTGGGGCTTTTCCAATTTTGGGGCTCAACTGGTGTGCTGCTAGGACCTGCCATTTTAAAGGGCAACACGATGTGCCACAGGCCAAGGTACTGGCCTAGCGCAGGTGCTGATGCCCGTCTCTCCTACCATTGGGATCCAGTTACCACCAACAATTATTTATTGAGGGGGGAATTCAGGGACTGAACTCAGGTTTTTGTGCTTGCTTAGCAAGCTCCTTCTTTATGAAGCAGGCTCTCACATTAGCCCAGGTTGTTCTGGAACTCACTGTGTAGCCCAGGCTGGTCTCACACTCAAAGCGATTCTCCTGCCTCAGCATCCCAAGTGCTGGGGTTAGAGATGTGAGCCAGAATTACTTCAGATGAGCTTTGTTTTTTTCTTTCAGCTTTGTCTGTTGAAGCCTAGTCTAGTTTAACAAAATGGCTACCTGTAATTTTTACTTAATATGATTTACCTGGATTAGAGGACTGGTCTTTTGCAGGAAAGGTTAATATTACTTGGAAGACAAATACAATTGAGGGTAAAACATGTTGCTTGGAAATAATTAAAGTATTCAGGGTCCTGAAGGTCTCTTGTGAAGTTTTAGCAAGCTGTAAGAGAGGAATTTTCTTATAAGATGGGTCTAATGGAAAACTCCAGGCTACAACTTTTGGGACAGCTTGTTTTCTCTTTGGGGAGAGCAGACAAGCCCTCTCTTTGGTGAGAGACAGTCACAGCAAGCTTAGTTTCAGGTACTGGGAGTTAGGCCCTGGCTTTGATTTGTTATTAACCAGGTATGTGATAACAACACATATTGGTTACTACTATAAAACAATACTGATGGGTTTCTGTGCTGTTCTTATTTCCCAGGCATTTTGCATAGATTATTGTACTTCAGTCTTGTAAAAAACCTTACAAGCTAGTAAAGTTAATCTGTTGATAAGAAGGTAACTGTGTGAGGAAGACATTTGACATAGTCTGCCCATCCATAGTTGGTTGTGGGCAAGAGGTGAACTCTAGAACTTTTTTTTATTCTTATCATGTACAAGTATGTCTATGCATGTGAGTTCAGGTGCTCATGGAGGCCAAAAGAGAGCATCAAATGGTTGTGAGCCACCTGACATGGGCTCTGGGAACTGAAACTCTGGTTTTCTGCAAGACCAATAAGTGCCCTTAGCCATTGGGCCATCTTTCTAGGCCCCAGAACCTGTCTGTCTGTCTGTCTGTCTGTCTATCTATCTATCTATCTATCTATCTATCAATCATCTATCTGTCTGTCTACCTATCTAATCTATCTAATCTATCAGTCTATCAATTTTATTTACTTTATGAGAATGGAGCCACATGTAGCCTAGGCTGGCTTCAAATTCATTATGTAGCCTTAAGATGATCTTGACCTTCCTGCCTCCACCTCTTGAATGCTGGGGTTGTGGGTGCCCACCACCACATCTGGCTTTATGTGGTGCTGGGCACTGAATTTCGGGCCTGACATTTGCTAGGCAAGCACCTTATCAGCTCAATCACACTTAGCCTTGTTTTTCTTCTCTAGGCTCTCAGTTTCATGGTCTTTCTGGGCCTGTTGGATTTTTTTTTTTCTTTCTGCAAAAGAGAAACTTGTGATTGTTTGACACACTTCTATTGGAGAGGATCAAAGGGCTATTAAAGGGCCAGTGTTTTGAAGATGTCAAAGTCACAGAAAGACATAACCAATGAAGAGAGTGAAAGGGGGAACTCTCTGGAGTGAACTTGGATGCTGACCTTTAGCAAACGGGTCACTGCACTTACCCTGAAATGCCCAGCTGGGAAACCTGGGTCCCGTTCCCACAGCTGGCAGAATGCCAGGCCTGGGCATCTGGGCATGAGTGGAAGGGCTCTCTGAACTGCATTCATGAACCAAAGTGGTGAGAGCTTGACATTTTGAATGCAAAACGCTTGTCAGGGTGCCAAGTGCCAGCCTCGCTTGGGGAGAGGAGAACTGTGCCGTGGCTGCCCCAGGATGCACAGGGCCTGTTTGGAGAGAAATGGCTTCTACTGAAGTTATACTTGGAAACTGGAATCCTGTGCCATCTGGCCCATATCTCTCAGTTTTCGAGAAGCGTGTCTCCATTTTATTTTACTTATTTACTTAATTTAGCAACAGGGTTTCATGTGCCCAGGCTGGCCTTGGTATAGCAGAGGATGTCCTTGAATCTGCATGGGCTACACGAGACGTCTCAAGTACTGGGGATTACAGGCATTCACCATTGCTCTAGACATGATCTCGTTTCATAAATGTGTAGCCTTTTGTAATTTGTGATGTGTGTGCTTTCATCTTCTAACTATAAAATTGGATGGTGTATTTAAGCAAATGTTTAAAATTGAAAATTTCTCCCCATTCCCACCCCAATTTTGAAAAATTTCTTGGGGCTGCGGAGGAGTGCTGACTTATTTTATTGGGAACCACAATCATTAAAATAAATAGTATCTGTATAGAAATGTCTCAGGTGATTCATTTGGACAACAGATCTGTCTACAAAATATAATTGTGAGTTGTTTATAAAGTCATCATCGTCATGAAAACTTTCCTTAGGAGTCAGTGGCAGAGGCTCCTCTGATAGGTTAGTGATTTTAGTTACATGTTATAGTCCTTGAGCTATTACGTTGCATATGAATTCACAACATTGTTTAAACCTTTGTCATCAGGTAGACTGTACAATGACTAGAGATCTCCACATCCTGGATTCATTCCCCTTCTCCACCTGAATTTGCTTCCTTTTCCTTTAATAAATGGAGTCTGGGGCTGGAGAGATGGTTCAGAGTACTTAACTGCTCTACCAGAGGACTGAAGTTTGGCTCCCAGTATCCACAGTGCGTGTCTCACGAATGCCTTTACCTCTAGGTCTAAGGGATCTAATGCCCCCTTTCTGGCCTCTGATCACCTGTTCACACAGGTGCATATCCTCCCACACAGACACACACACACACACACACACACAGACAGCATACCCATGGAGATACACACAGACCATACAGACACACAAATCTTAAAAACAAGGAAGAAAGAAATGGATCTGGGCAGGCTTGGTAGTTATGCCTGTAATTCCAACACTGAGAAAGTAGAGGCAGGAGGATCAGGAGGCTACTTAGTGAATTCTAGGCCTGCCTGGGCTGCACAGGACCATGTCTCAATAAAAGCCCCAAAGAAAAAAGAAATAGTTCCATGCCTCCTGAGTGTACACTTGATCATATGACTACTTCGTTGAAAGACGTAAGGAGAGCAGAGACTGCTCACAGTGACTGCCTCTTGGCTGTCCCTTTCTTGTTCTCGCTACACCTTTTGTCATAGGATATAAGGGATTAGATTGTTCTGCTACACACCAGAAACCTTGTGACGCCAAGGTGAGCTGGCATGGATGAGGCCCTAGAGTAACTTTCCTAGCAAGCCCTCGGGAGGGAGAGTGCAGTCAGCTTAGATGTTCCCATTTCCAGAGACTCCCAGTTGGTCCAGAATGGGGATTCCCTGTGGACTGAACCACATGCACAGCTTTGTGCTGCTAAGTTTTATTTTGTTATTTGACAGTTAACTGAGTCAGGCTCTATCAAGTGTGTTTTCATTTTATTTTCCCTTGCCTAAATTAAAGTCTCTGAGTTGGTTCTCTGTGATTATAAGCAGGTTTGTGAAACATGGTTGATTCATTCTGTATTCCTATGTGTCTTTCAGCAATGACTGAATATTGGTGGTGAAGGTCATTTGTCCCTCAAAGACTGAGCTCCTGACTGTTTTGACCATTTGAGAAGTGTGCATTGGATCAGTCAGATAGCTTAGCATGTAAAGTGCTAGCCTCACAAGTTTGAGGCCGGAGGTCCATGCCCAGAACACACTTAAGGTGGATGAAGAGAATCAACTCCACAAAGTTGTCCTCTTGCCTCAACATATGTCCCGTGGCATATGAGTGCACGCACGCGCGCGCGCGCACACACACACACACACACACACACACACACATTCACTCCAGTAATAATACTAAGTTAAAAACTACAAGTGTCCCAGCCCTAATGGTGACTTGGACATATGTCTCTAATTGTCCTGTGGGACTTCTTGAGGCACAATCTTCTGCACAATCTTGAGGCCAGCCATATGCATGGAGTTTGCATGTGCTCAGAGTTTGTCATGTCTTTCTTTTCAGTTCTCTTTTGATGAATTCATTCTTAATTTTTAAATAGCCAAGTTGATAAATCTGTCTTTCACAGCTAATGCTTTTCATGCCTCTTAGACCATTTCCTACTGTAAGATTATAAAAAACGTACTTAAAATTTATTCTTCAAAATAGAAGTTTTGTTCTGACATTATGTCCTCAGTGCATCTGGAGTTGGGTTTGGGAGATGACGTGAGGGAGAAATCCAATGCTTCTTTTGCTACAGTTGCATTTTTTATTGCTCCACTTGTTTACTTTTATTTTTAAATTTAATTTCATTTCATGTCTATGGGTGTTTTGCCTGCATGTATGTCTGTTCATCTTGTGCATGCCTGGTTCCCCTGGAGGCCAAATGAGGTCACCAGATCTCTGGAACTGACATTAGAGATGGCTGTGAGGTGCCATGTGAGTGCTGGGAATTGAACACAGGTCCTCTGGAAGAACAGCCAGTGCTCTTAGCCACTGAGCCATCTCTCTGACTCTCTTGTTCCATTTAATGAAGTGATACTTATTTCCACTGATTCGAGATGCCACCTCTGTCATTTCTATGACTCAAATGTGTTCGAAATTTCTTCCCCAGTGCAACAGTGCCAAGAGGTGGGGTCTTGTTACTTTTTTAAAATAAAATTTAATTGTATCTTTTAAACAAAGTGTATGTTTGTGTCTGTGTATGTGTACACGTGAGCAGATGTCTATGGACTCCAAAGGCTGGAGGTCTCAGGCAGTGTGAGCTGCCAAGCAAAGGTGTTAGGCACTAAACTATGATCTTCTACAAGAACAGTATGTATTCTTTCAAAAAATGGTTTATTATTTAATTACGTATGTATACGCAAGTAAGTGTAGGTGCTAGCAGAGGCTAGAGGCATTGCCCCCTCCCTCCTGCAAATAGCAGGGATTATAGGAGGTTGTGAGCTGTCTATCTGGGTGCTGAGAACTCGACTTGAATCCTCTGAAAGAGCAATGTGTTCTTTTAACTGCTGAACCATCTCCCTAGCCCAATATATATTTTGTAAAGATATACTTTTCAAGTAAACCTTTAAATTAATCTTAATCATACAGTTAACTAGATATTGTTTTCGCTTCCAATTTCCAAGGCTTCAGTTTCTTTTCAGTAACTGTATCAGCACTGATACACATTTCTGTCCACAATATGGACAGAAATAAGGAATAGTGTTGGGGGAATTCTATCCTATTCCTGATTTTATGAAGAACATTTCTAGCATTTCTCCCTTGAATAATGCTTGATTTAGATCATTTGTTAGTATACCTGTTTGCTGTTATATTCTCAATATTCTATGAGCCCTTCTTTACTTTCTGCAGGAAAATAAGTTCTAAGTGGATCTCTACTTAGTTTTATTAGAGACAGACTCTTCTCTCCAAAGCGGCTTGCTTGCGTCCTGTTAAGTAGAGCATGGAAAGAGTGTGTGGGTACCAGGCATACTCACTCTTACCAGTATATCACATTTAATTCTCTATTAGTGGATAGAATGGAGACAGAAACACACATGGATTCTTATTTATTTTCACCCTATTTATTTATTAAGAACTATGAACACACACCAATACCTCTAGTTCAAAAGTCACATACATACTTGCTGTTTTCTTTGCCATATTTATAACTCTTTCCCCAATGAGAAGCATGGTTTTTATCAACCTTTGTGTTTCACTATTTTCTTCCTGGTATGTAACCAGAATCTTGCAATGTTGGCCAAAAGTACAAGGAAGGGGTGTGTTTTGGGCACTGTACTATTGCTGTGAAGAGACACCATGATCATGGCAACTCTTATAAAAGAAAATATTTAACACGAAATAGCTTACTGTTTCAGAGGGTTAGTCCATTGTCACCATGGCAGGGAACATAGCCATACATGGGCAGACAGGGTGTGATGGAGAAGTCGCTGTGAGTTCTACATCTGATCTGCAGGCAGCAGAAGAATGACACTGGACCTGGCTTGGACTTTTGAAACCTCAAAGCCCATCTCCAGAGACACACTTCCTCCAAGGCCACACCTACTCCAACAAGACCACACCTCCTAATCCTTCTCAAGTAGTGCCACTCCCTAACAAATGAGCATTCAAATATATGAGCCTTTGGGGGCCATTCTTACTCAAACCACCATTGGGTGGGATGGGGAAAGAAGAGGGAACAAGGAGAGAGTAGGGAAGTAGGAGGAAAATGTTTTGAGTAATTTTGTCTTTTTTTATAGAATCACCTCTCTTTTCTAATAAAACAAGGGCAGAAGGGTAGGAGAGGGGAAAGTGTCCCCTGTGTAGAGGAATATTTAATCTTTTAATCTGTCATCATGGCTGCTCTAGGGTAGAAAGAATATAGGTACATACCTTTAATCCCAGTATTCAGAAGGCAGTGTTGGTGCACTCCTTTAATCCCAGCACTTGGGAATCAGAAAGCAGAATTCAGAATCAGTGTCAGATAGGAAGTGACAACTGAGATGAGTCAGAGTGAAGGGCAGGCAAAGTGACAAATCAGAGGAAGAGTTAGCAGAGTAAGTCAGAATAAGGACATGCCTAACTCTCAAGATAGAAAAGCAGGCTCTCAGCTCAGAGACACAGATAAGGCAGAGAAGCAGAGAGACTGATTGAGGCAGTATGGGGCAGTGAGAACTCAGAGACACAGAAGCAGTGTGAGGAGTTTGAGGCAGAGACACAGCAGTTCAACAGAAGTCAGTATCAGATGGGAAGGGTGAGTCAGTTTGAAGTTGAATGGATTAGTTTATTCAGAGAAGTTGTGAGAGTCATCCAGAGCCAGAAGAGTCAGTTGAGTTCAGGACAGCTCTGAGGACAGAAGGAGCTATCAGAATGGTTCAGTCAACAGTAAGTCTCGGAGGCTTAAATGTTCTAGATTGTACAGAGGCTGAAACACTCCAGGGCTCTAGGACTAAGGGCCAGGGATTTAATACGGCCTAGAATAAAAGCCTTTGAACCTGAATAAATGACTATACATGGAAAACAGACCACGTGGCATCTGCAGTGTGGGGTGAGGCTGAATGGCTGGTAGGAGAAGGAACCAGTTGCCTGTCCTATGACTTCTCATGTGGCTCCTGGCAGCCTTTTTATTTATTTTTTAAAAACAGTACTGGAGATTGAACCCAACATCTGGCTCACGCTAGGCAAATGCAGTACCACTGAGTTGTAGCCCCAGCTCCCTGGCAGCCTTTTAACATCAAGCTCTTTGGTTATTTTAAAAAACAAAACAAAGCAATACAAAAAGAAACAACCAGAGATGGGCAGCAAGGTAGTGAAAACAGATTTAACCCAGAACTATGACGATAAGAGAAAAGAGGACTCAGTATAGAATTGGGCCCAATTTCAAATAGCGTGGTCAGGTGGGGGAATTCATAACCATAGTGCGAGCGTGAGTTAGTATCAGTGCATGGAGGTTAAGTAAGAGAAAATGTCAAGGTGACAGTGGCTTTGGCTAAACTGAGCTAGGAATCTTGCTGAAGGCAAGCCAAGATGATCAGTATCACTTGGGGATTGCAGAGAATAAAGAGCCTGATAAGATACCAAGGATCATCAGATACGGAGGTGGAGGTTAGCATGATTTTTGCAAAAAAACCAAAGAATATGGAAGTGGTCCTGAGATTCTAAAAGTCAGGCCTTTGGGAAAGATGTCTGGGGTTCCAGGTTGAGTTTAGTTAGGAGAGATCTCTGTCCCTGTTTTGGAAGTGCTGTTTTGGGAGACTGTGAAGCTGCAAAGCATGCTTTTACGCTGCACTGCTTAGAGAGACCAGTGCTGGAGCCCGGGCCCTCTGTACCATGTATGCACAGCACCGCCAGCCCTTGTTCAGCTTATACTGACAGCTGTTCAGCCTAAGTTCATCTTCCCCAATTCAAGTTCAGTCATATCTCCTTGGTTCCCAGAGACTGTTCATACTCCACATAGAAATGTAGCAGGTGTGGGTTGGTCTCTCTAATTTTTATTCTTAGTTTTTGAGACAGAGTCTCATGTAGTCCTTTGTAGGCCTTGAATTCAAGCTGACAGTGACAAAGGCTAGGAATCCCTTAACAATTATTAGGTCAGAACAAGAAGGAGGGCCTGTCACTGCAGGTATTACTCTATAGTGCTTTCCTCATTGTTTAGTCTTAACAACACTTGCTATTCAAGTTATCAAGAATCCTAAATATGGGGCTGGAGATGTCTCAGAAGATACAGTGCTCACCGCGCAGGCTTGAGGACTGGAATTTTGACTCCTAGAACCCATGTTGGTGTGGTGACTGCCATGTGTGTATTATATTCACACACGTATACACACATACATATGCATAGAAGAATCCTAAATAGCAACTTCTTTTTGCTTACTTGTCGGCTGTAAGAATAGACATTGACTTGAGTAGAAATTATATCTATACAATGTTTTTACTTAATCTCTTGTCATACCTAATTTGGAAGGCTGTATAAATGGGATTTTAAACCTATTATTACACGTTTTCTCTAAAAGTTGTATTCCTATTACAGCTTACATTTATGAAACAAAATGACTTCTTATAAGCAAAATTAACAATATCATTCTAAAGAGGAAGTTTAAAACTTTTTAAGTGTCTCATATATTTTTGAGATTGTTTCTTTTTTTTTTTTTTTCAGATTGTACTTGAGTCATAAAACAAGAGAGGTCCCCATATTGTGATTGGCTATGTCTTGTAAGCCTATTTTAATTCACGAGCTTCCACTCTGCCGCCTTAATAACTCACTTTCTAAGGAATTCTGGTTGTGGTTGGGTTTTGCTGATTTTAATCCTTTAGACGTAAGGGCCTCTCTATAATGCCTGTATGTGAACAGACAGATCGTGATGTCTGATTGGGATCAGATGTGATTTCTTCAGAGCCAAGAGAATCCATTCTCTGAGTGGTGTGGCTTGCTGCAGCAGCCTGGGTTCTCTTTGTGTGGTACCTGGAGCCTCTGGCGTTTCCCTGGAATGTTGGTAGGAGCTGCTAGGGAGTGGAGAGCCAGCCCCTGAGTGCCTGCTTTGTGCTCTGCTCTGACCTCTAGTGGAACTGCCTTGTTAAGACATCAAGATCAAGTGCCGCGCTGCATCAGGAAGCATGCCGGTCCTCAGGTCTTCTCAGGTTTCTAGGACTTGAGGAGGAGTCAGAATTGCAGATACTGCCCTGGAGTGATCAGGTGGATTTTGACCACCGAACCTTTTCACAGGAGTAAAAGAGGCATTCTTTAGAGCGACTAGAATCAACTGTCCTTTCCCTGGCACTGGAAGAGGCCACAGAACTCGACTTGACCAGCGTGGAGTGCTACACATCTTTGGCACAGTCAGAGTCCATAACCCAGCCAGGGGACAATGGGAAAATGAGTATCACTATGTTCATGGCATCTCGAGTTACAAAGTCCCAGTCTCTTTGGTCACATGGGGCGACAGGCTGTCTGAGAATGAGATCAACACCGCTGACAAAGGTCTCTGGAGCCATCATTAAACGGCCTTTTCTGGTTGTGCCTAGATTGCGCCAATGCACTGTCTCCTTAGGCTTATCACAGGGGGTTTCTGTCACTTGAACCTGTAAAAAGAGTTAAGGTGGTGGCTATGTTAGCTATGACTATTTTCGTGAGTAGAGAATCAAAAGTAAGTGTGAAGCAGATACATCATGGCACTCTCATTTCTGACATTCAGTACGTTTGTAATTACCCAGTGGTTTTTAGTGACTGCTTTGAAATGTTCATCTCCACCCATGAAGGCAGGAAATAGGTCTGCTTAACTCATATTTTTTACCCACTGGTTGAGAATAAGTCCTCAGTAAATATTGGTGGAACTCGTAAGTAGTTGCGTGGCAGTGTTTACTGATAGGGGAATATAATCCCCATCATCTGATACAGGCTAACTGTTCAGGAGAATGTTTTTTTTCTGGGTTATGCTAACAGGAATAAAGGCAGAGTAGGATGGGACTTACAATTTGGCTCAGGGAAAAAGCGTGCATCTTCTGTGTATGCCTAGGGTGAGAGAGAAAGCAAATTCTGCTGAAGGTTTAACTGCTGCTGGAATTATGTGGTGTCTAGAGGAATGCTCATTGTTTACATTCTTTCAACATTTCTATGCTTAAGAATAACCAAAATGAAAAGTTACCCAAAGAAAAATGATTTCTGATATTCAGTGGGTACTTCATGTTTATCCAACCTTAAACTTTCAGTTCCTGAATCATAGGGTGGACAGCATATATAACTACCCACTTACAAAGTAAGTATTCATTTTCTATAAAAATAAAAATTCCCAAGAGTCTTCTCTAGATTACAGGAGGATAGCCCCAGCTACTTGGGAATTTGGGATAAGAGAATTATTTGGACTCTGGAATTTAAGGCCTGCCTGGGCAACATAGCAAGACTCTCATCTCACAGAGAAAGGAACAATACAACAATAATAGTAATTAAAATGAGCCCAGAAGGGTCTCAAGGGATGGCTCCTTGGTTAGGAGCACTTGCTGCTCTCCCAGAAGACTCAGGTTCAGTTCCTAGCACCCACATGACAGCTCACAACTTTCTGTAACTAGTTCCAGGGGATCCAGTGCTCTCTTCGGGCTTCTGTGGGCATGAGGCATACATGAAGTACACAGACATAAATGCAGACAGAAGACCCTCCACACACACACATAATAAAACATTCTAAAGAATGACCCAGGAAAGAGACAGAGTTCCACTGCAGAAGCAATTGGAATTAGCTGGAGAGCATATTTCTTCCTTTCCTCCTGCCCTGTCTCCTTTAAGATAAAGAGTCTTTTTAAGATAAAAAAATAAAACCATTGCTGAATTTGGGAGCACAAACAAGGCGGTAAGACTTACCATGATGTGATCACCTATCTGCAGTGGTGAACATGACTCACATTTTACACACACTGGCACTCGGAAGCTTGACTGACAACCTAGAGAGCTGTTCTGTTGTCAGCACACTTAACTGAGGAGGAAGCCGACCACAGACAGCTGAAGAAAGTTTGCTCAGAGCAAATGCCAGCGCCGCCCAAGAGCCATAGGTGAGCATGAACTTGGAACTCACGTGCTCTGTAGCTTATCCGCATCAGCACGCTCCACTCTTGCCTTCCCATGGAGCAGTCTGGTTGGGGAAATGGCTCTCTGAACCCGCTGTTAACTGTCCTTTCATACTGGGACACTGGCTCGGTGGTTGAGTGCTCATCTTGCTGTGTGACAGGCTCTGAGTTGGATTCTCAGAATGGCAAAATCCTTTCGTATTGGTGTTTGCACAATTGCTCACAGTGGTACAGATACACACATAGACACACACACACACACACACACACAATCATATACAAAATGCCACTTGCACAAGTACACAGTTTACAAAATAACTTTATTCGTGGTCTTTATGGCACACTTAAAAACCATATACAAAGGGCTAAGCATGGTGGTGCACTCCTTTATTTCCAGCAATTGGGAAGCAGAAGCTGGAGAATCTTTGTGAGTTTGAGGATAGCCATGGCTACATAGAGAGACCCTGTCTCAAACAAAACAAACAAAATCCCAGAACAACAACAACAAAACTATCTACAAAAGGGGATAGAGAGACTGCTCAATGGTTAGAGTACATACTGCTCTTGCAGAGGACCTAAGTTTGGTTCCTGCACCCACATAGGGTAACTCACAACGGCCAGTAGCTTCAGCTCTAGGGTACTGGACACCCTCTCTGACCTCCGAGAGCACCTGTACTCATGTATACGTATACCCACACAGCTACACATGCATACACATAATAAGAAATGTGTATATACAGAAAACTAGGCAGGACAGTATAGTGTCCTCAACTCTGATCCTTAACTCTGATTCAACAATAACCACCTCAAGTATTGCTTCACTCCTACCCCCTACCTTCCTTCTCTGTAGGCTGGCTTTTTGTATGATTTACTTTGAAATCATTGTTAATTTGTAAGTATCATATACAGACTATCCAAATTACCCCCCCCCCTTTTCCAACTTCATTAATTTGTATCTTGCGTATTTATATCTTGTCTGATATGTAGTTAGCAAAGGCTGTTTTCTCATTTTATTCTGGCGATTGTTTTCTTAGACATTTGGAAGCTTCTTAGGAAGAGAAGATATCTTTGGGGATGGGATGATGGTTTGGCTGGTGAAGGGCTTGCTGCGCAAGGATGACGACCTGAGTTGGCTCCCCAGAAGCCATGTAAAACTTTGGGTGTGGGACGCATGTGTGTGACCTTGGCACTGGTGCGGTGGAGACAGCAGGATCTGAGGGACTCACTGGCTAGTCAGCCTAGTCTACTCATTTTGAGCTCCAGGTCAGTGGGAAACCTGTGTCAGGAAACAAAAACCAAACCATAAACAACAAAAACAAACGGATCGCACTCAAGGAATGCGATCGGACATGGTTCTTTGGCCCTTATATGCACACATTGCTCACAGCGCTGTCCCCATGTGCATACAAAAGAAAACAGGGTCTTTGCAGATGTAAATAAATTAAGACGAAGTTTTTGCAAGTGATGCCGTAATAGTGCTAGTGTCTTCAAAAGGATGATGCCACTTGAAGACAGACACAAAGGGAAGCTTCTCCAAGGACCCAGGGAACCAGAGGCTGGGGCAAGGCAGGGAACAAGGTATCTGAAGTCTCAGAGCGTGGCCTCTGCCCGTGTCTTGATTTCAGACTTGTAGCATACACAGCTGTGGGAGAATAAAAGTAGAGTGGTTTTCTGCCACTCAATTTGTGGTCCTTTGTTACAGTGGAAAAACAAAACCTCCACTTCCCTTTTAGGATGCCTAGGAATTATTCTAAGGTTTGGAAGGCCGTTAGCTTGGCGTAGACACTTTTTCTCTTTGTTTGTCCCCTCTGTGGTTTTTCCCCTCTATGAGCACACAGGGTTTCCTGCATAGAGCTGCATGGGTGCTCTGCAGGTGCTTTACCGTATTTTTCTGGATCATTTTTACTGCGTGCAGTTTACTTCTTAGGAGATTATTAGGGCATGCCCCCCCCCATCTTCTTTGCATTATTATTATTTTTTTCTGTATTTTCTCTTTCATGGGCAGTTTATCTTGGAATGTTTTGCTTAGACCTCTGCCAACTTTTGCATGGTCTTGGACAGTGTTCTGGTGGATTGATGGCTGTCTTAAAGTGTGGTTCTCAGTAGAGTTACTGTGGAACTATTAATTGCCATTTCCCTGGGCATGGATGTTTGAACTTCTCTCGATGAGATAAACTTTTGTTGCTACTGTTAAAGTGGGTATTTAACTAAACGCCACATCCTTTTTCTATTTCACTGTATAGCTTCCAAACCATACTTACCTCATCTAATATCCGTCTTTAACTGTAGGATGTCATATCGCTCCTCTAGTTTATCCCCATCTCTCCCTTGTTCTCCTCCAGCATGGCGAAGTAGTCTTGCTTCTGTGAGAGAGCATGAGCATTCTCCTTGCTAAGGCTGTTTCTTGTGGATGTAAAAAGGAATTTTGCCTTTTATAAATACAAAGTAATGGCTTCACCTTTGTGGCTTGATTCCATTAGGTTGCCTATGACTTTGTATGTGGTCTTGGCAGTGGTGTGTGTGTGTGTCCATGTGTCCATGTGTGTGTGTCCGTCCTCCCAGCTGTTTGTGAGGCCAGTGCTGAGCTTTCTCTGTTGCTGTTTGTCATGTTGCCATTTCTCTGTTGCCTTCTCTGTTTCTCCTCCTCTCCCCTCTTCTCTTCTCCTTCTCCTCCTCCTCCTCCTCCTCCTTCTTCTTCTTCTCTCTCTCTCTCTCTCTCTCTCTCTCTCTCTCTCTCTGAGAGACAGAGACAGACAGACACAGAGACACACACTCTTGTTGCAGCCCAGGCTAGCTTAGAACCTGTTATATAAATCAGACTGGTCTCAGACTCACAGAGATCCCCCTGCTTCTGCCTCCTAAGTGCTAAGATTAAAGGCATATGCCAACATGCCATGCTGACCCCGCCCCCCAATAGACTCTCAGTGAGGAGTGGAGCCTCCTGAGCCTTTCCCCCGTGAATGATGAAATGCTGACCAATGTGCAGGTCTTGTGGAGGTCACCACAGCTGTGGTGAGTTCACGAGTGCCTTGGCTGTGCCCAGGGGACAGCGTGTCACAACACTTCTGTCAACATCTGGCTCCTATGTTGTTTTTGTCCCTCTTCTGCAGTGTTTCCTGTGCCCTTTCTGTTTCTTGAGAAGGCTTTGTGGCTCTTTAGTCACAGTGTTATTAAAGGAGGCTTATGCTTTCTGAGCATATGAATCTTTTAGGAAGAATAATGTCAGAGAATTACATTTATACGATGGAGACAGATGATGACATCATTACTGATGTACTAGACATTATTGAAAATCTGAGATGGGAATCATGGGACATGAATTGAAACCTGCAAAAGTGAACGGTTGCCCTAAATGTGTTCATAGTGTTGTCTGAGTCCTCTGCCCTCTGGTTTCAAAACATGGCCACGAGGTAATGAACCCTCCCATCTCCAGCCCTCTGTCACCGATAACCAGCAGTCTTCATTCTGTCATTGTCAACTTATCCATTTTGAAGAGTTCATGGGAATAAACTCACAGCATGCACTTTTTGTGTCTTGCCTCTTCTTGGTGTAACGCCTTGGAGCGCCATGTATGGGATGGTGTATGTCAGTACTTCATTACTTTTTGCAAATGTGTAATAATCCTGTGTGTGTGTGTTTACAGTTTTCTATTGGTGGCCATTTGTGATGCTTCCATTTCCTGCCTGTTATGAATAGTGCAGCTATGAACAGGCATGTATATTAGAATTAATTAAACCAGTTTTGAATAAAAGGCTTTGTACATGCTAGGCAAGTGTTGTACCACTGAGCCATTATTCTTCCAGACCATAGCATTATTTTATAAACTATGACTTCTAAGAGTAGAAACCATGGGGCTGGAAAGAGATGGCTCAGCGACTAAAAGCACTTGTTCTTCTATAGGACCTGGGTTCAGTTCCCAGCACCCTATAATGGCTTATAATCATCTATAACTCCAGTTCTAGGGTATCCAACACCCTATTCTGGGTACCAGGCATGCACACAATGTACTTATATACAGGCAGGCAAAACACTCATACACATAAAAATAAATCTTAAAAAAGAGTGGAAAATAGGACTATTATTTTCATAGAAAAAATTTATTTGATTATACTATTCAGAAGTGGAATGCTATCTATGGAAAACATACTTACCTTCCCTCAGCTGCATTCCCATTTCTGGGACATTTTCAGGATGAGGACATCCTCATTGTCATCATTTAGAGACATTATGTGATCCACATGGGCCTTGAACTCAGCATCCGCCTTTTCTGAGACAGGCTCTTACGTAGTCCTGGCTGGACTCAAACTTGCTTTGTAACAGAGGATGATTTTGAATTACTGATCCTCCTGCCTCCATCTCCTGAGGTCAGGGATTATGACCATATGTCACCAATGCCCAGTTCATGCAGTGCGGGGATAAAGCCAGGACTTTGTGTATGCTAAGTAGGCACTCTACTAGCTGAGCCACACCCTCACCCATTCATCATCCTCTTGATGGGGGCGATGCTATCTACCATAGACTGTTTATTTTATAATATATGCTAGTTATTACCCTCATTTTGCAGATGAGGAAACTGAGACTTGTAAAATATAAGGCATTTTTGCCAATTTATACACCAGTAAGTGACAAACTATAAGCTAAGTCTCTAGGATTCCAAAACTTGAATTAGTGTGATAATTATATGGCCATATTTGAAGATTTTTACCTTCTGACTTCACTGAATAATTAACATCAAAGAATCACTCATGATATTACTGTATCAGAGTAGATGGAGTATTATCATGAGGTAAGGTTATGATTCTATGAAACTCAGATTTATCTGTGTGTGTGTGCACACATGTGTCTGCGCTGGGTCATGATGCTGTGTGTATTACTGTGTGCTGAAGTCAAAAGCTGCGATTACACCACTCTGGGCTGCTTGTGTGTGTGTGCATCTGAAGGTTGAACTTTTATATGCCTTAGTGATTCTTGCTTGCTTTTCTGTTCCTAAGTTGGCAAAAGTTTATCTTACCCTTGGAATTCACAAGTCAGAAATCCCTCTCCCCTAAGGGTGACTTCTCTTTTCCCTTTCACAACCACCATTGTCCTAAAGGGCTTTCAACAAACATTTGTCTGGTGAGAGCCCAATGTCTCTGAAGTTCATTTCCCCCTCAATTATTAAATGACAATAGTGAGCTTTTCATAGGCGATAGCCCACACCGTCTCATTCAACACCACAGGCTGGTAGTGCTCATTTTTCAGTTATGAGCTCCCACATCAGAAAGATGGGCCTCAGGAGGAGACGCAAGAGAGGCATCTTCCCTCCTAGAATGTTAGTCCCCAAGGAACTTCTGGAAAGGGCCCCCTGGCTGTGCAAGTGACGATTTCATGTGGCGAACACTGGGTTTTCTGCGCATCAGTCGCTGTCTGCCGCAGCTCTCTAGGGAGTCCTTCAAAAGCCAGTTTGAAAATGTGTTCTGCAAAACATAGATTTCATTATTTTATTAATGACGAAACGGTATTAAAGTTGCAAAGTTGTTGGTGGGCATATTCCAAAGTGGCCTTTTAGTAAACTTGAATGAATTATAGTCTAAATCTACAAAACAGGATTAGAAGTTTGAGTTTTTGTTTATTTTAGATGTAAGAGTTGTGTCATTGAAATGGTTTAGAAAAAGCCAGAATGTCCAAGGGCTCTTAAGACATCTTTGTACATGCATCTTTACTTTTTATTTAAAATATTTAATTGTTAAATATGTTTTCCACTGTATTGTGTGTGTGTGTGTGTGTGTGTGTGTGTGTGTGTGTTGTGTATACCCAAATGTGCCAGGTGTCTTTCTCTATCACTTGGCAGCCTATGAGGACCCTTCCCTAAACTGGAATTTCGGCATTTCTGCTAGACTCATGGCCAGCAAACCCCAGCACTCGTCCTGTCTCCACCTCTCTAGGATGCTGGCGTTTGCAGGAGATGTGTGCACATCTTCATCTGTCTCTTTACTCTGCGTTCTGGGGTCTGAACTCAGGTCCTTGCACGTGCACAGTAAATACCCTTACCCTCTGAGTCATTTCCCTAACTTCTCAGCATGCGAATCTTTTCATACTCAAGGCGCACTTGTGATGATTTGATGCACATGCCTATCGTGGAGTGATTTCTGCCACCATCAGCCTAACACCTCCGACAACACCCGTGCACTACAGTAGACTCCAAGAACTTGTGCGCACCGTAACCTAAAATTGGAACATTTTGCCCAGTGTCTCCCTATTTCCTGCATCCCTAGATATTTTAACCACCATCACAGATTTTTTTTTTTTTACACACTTCTGAGTTTGACTTTTTTAAGATTTCACATATTAGTATTTGTCTGGTCTCAATTGGCTTAATGTCCTCTGGTTAGCCATGTCACAGTGGCGGAATTTCCTTTTAAAAATATTTGTGTGTGTGTGAGTGTGTGTGAGTGTGTACCACAGACATATGTGAAGGTCAGAAGATAATGAGGGGGAGTTGGTTCTCTCCTTCCACCTGGTGCCACCAACAGTGTGCAAGCGTGACTTTATATCCTTATCAACATTTGTTACTGCTTGCTCTTTGACTTTTTGAGACAGGTTCTCAAACTCTAAACCCTGGATGGCCTTGAACTTGGGCAACCTTCCTATCTTAGTTCCTTGAGTTGCTGAGATAACCAGCATCAGCCAACAAACATTGTGTTAGCTTTGTGTATGTGTGTCTGCACTGCATTAAAAAAAAGGCTTATTTGCCTACTTAAAGAATAAGATTTCTTTTTTTATTGCTTTTAGAGTTTAAAAATTATATCTAACATCCCTTGTTGGATGAATAGTTTGCAAGTACTTTCTGATTCTTCAAGTTGGTCTTCACTCTTGCTGATTGGCTCCTCTGTTGTATAGAGGCTTCTTAGTTTTAAATAATCCTATTGCTTTATTTTTCTTGTTCTAGTTATTGATGCCTTGGGGGAACTTGTTAATGTTGATAGCCTGTATCAATGTCTTCAAGTATTTCCCCTCCGTTTTCTTCTAGCAGTTCCAGGATTTATATGTTGGTCTTTGATACATTTAAAATGTATATTTATACATAGCGAGAGAGTTGAGCCTAGTTTCATTCACTCAAATGGATTCAGATTTCCCAGAATCACTCAGTGAAGAAGCTGTCCTTTTGGCGATGTGTTTTTACCATCTTTTTCAAGGAGAAGTTAGTTGCAGGTGTGTTTATTGATCCCTGTGTGTTCAGCCTGTGCCACTCCTCTACCTGGTTTTATGGTAGGATCACGTATATTGACTGCTGTAGCTTCGTGTGTGTTTTTTGGTTTTTATGTGCGCATGCATGTGCTTGCATGTTTGTATGATTGTGGGCACATGTATGCATGTGAATGCACAAGCAAGTGGAGGCTAGACATTGGTATGGAGAGTCTTCCTTCATAACTCTTCTACTTATTTCACCAAGCCCAGAACCCACTGATTTGACTAGTCTAGCTAGCTAGTTTGCTCTGGGGATCCCCTGTCTCTGTCTTCAAAGGCTGGAATTCTAGGTGGGATGCCTTCCTTGCCCACCCAGCATTTAAGTAGAGTCTGGGGATTCCTACCTCCAGTCTTTACATTTGTGCAACAGTCCATTTAATCACCAAGCCACCCCGCCCCCAGTCTTTGTCATGTATATTTGAATGTCAGGTATAGGGATATTTCTGGCTACCTTCTGCTTGCTCAAGATTGTGTTGGATATTTGGGATTTTCTGTAGCTCTATATGCATTTCAGAGTATCTTTTTCTGTTCTGGGAAAAATGTTCTGTGAAAAAATTTTGGGGATTGAATTGGCAAATTGGCTTGGGTAGTATGGAATGCTGACAGTATCTATCTACGGACAAGGGATGTCTTTATGATTTTCTTGATCCCCTTTCATTTCACCAAAGTTTTATAATTTTCATTGTAGAGAACATTCACTTTCTTGACTAAGTTTATGCCTAGGTAATTTATTTCATTTTTTCCTCTTTTTTCCCTCTTTTGGTTGATCTCACTATATAGTCCAGGTTGACCTTGAACTTGCGATCTTCTAGACTTAGCTCCTGAGTACTGGGATTACAGAAACATGCCACCACACTCAACTTTATATATACTATAAATGAAATTACTTTAATTATTTGACAGTTTGTTACTGGCATATAAAATGCTATAACGTTTTCCATGTTGATTCTGTATCCTGCAATGCTACTAGATTTACATATCAGTTCCAACAGGCCCTCAGATTGATTTATTTGATTGATTTATTAATTATGTAAACTTATATCATTTGTAGGCAAGGATAGCTTGACTTGGCTCTTCGCCTATTCAGATACCACTGCTCATGCCTGCTGGCTGTGCCCAAGACATCCAGTATTGTGTTGAACACTAGTGGTGAAATTGGGTGTTTGCTTTTGCTTCTGATCTTAGAGGAAATTCTGCTCACTTTTCTTCATTTGGTGTGCTTCCTGCAGGAGACTGTACCCAGGGCCCTGAACTGAAATTTCAGTCCCACCAACTTGTTTGCTGAATTTTGGAAATTATTATCTTTTCATCCTTTGGAATGGTTATAATTTGCCCTTCATCCTATTGATAGGATGTATTCTGCTTCCTGACTTGTGTGCTGGGTCACCCTTGCATCCAGGTGGACTTTGCGTACGATCCTTTTTGGATGTTATGTTGGTTGGGTAGCATTTTGCTGAGAATTTAAAAATTGCTTCCTTTTTCATCTCCCCTTCTTCCCACTCCTTCTTCTTTCTCCCTCTCTCCCCCTTCCCTTTCCTCTAGCTCCCTCTCTCCTCCTTTCCCTCTTCTTCCCCCTGCCTCCTTTCCCCCTCCCTTCTCCGATCCTCCAGATTAGCCACCAGTTATAACTAACTAGTGAGGCTCGCCAGCTGGGAATGACTGACGATCGAACCTGAGCAGTCACAGGTATTGACAAGCAACTACTTTGCTCACTGTCTTGATGGTTTTGAGGGATGGAAGGGACTTTTGACAGAGGAGGCATCTTTGAGCATCATATATCCTGTCTTCAAGGATTAAGAAAGCCCACCAATTCCACATGAGCTTTTAAAATACTTTTAAGGTATTTTCCATGAACACCTCCCCTCTTTTTTTGAAATTCCAACTCCTAAAAAAATCAATTTTAAACTTCAGTCTTAATGCAAGCACACACTGCTTAGTGAAGGAGATACTTTCTGAGAAACATGTCAGATGATGAGATCATATGACCATTCTGGGGTACATTTAAACTAAGACAGCGATGACATCACCAAATAATAAACTCTTTTGGGATACAGGTTATATATGCAGCTGGTCATTGAATAAAATCTAATTATGAGGCATAACTAGTTTTGTAAATTATAGGAGGCGTGGATGTATGATAGGCCAGACTTAAGAGCAATAGAACGAGGCCAGACAAAAACAAGGCAGACCCATGATTTCTGGAGTCTGGAGAACTGGAGTCAGAGGGAGGCAGCTAGCTGCACAGGAAGCTTTTGGGAGTGATGGATTGTTTTGTATTTTGATTGAGGTGGTAGATACACTGGAATACACTGTTTCTGAAATTTACTGTGATGTCACATCAAAATATATGTATTGCCTTGTATTGTATTTATTGTACATGTAATATATTGTATTTTATGTTTATTGTATATACAATATTGCACATAGAATTTAATGTGATGATGGAGTCACTTATTACAATGCAGTTAGTAATAGCCATGCCTGTTTTTAGTTTGGGACAGCAGCATGGAAGGAGCTATTTAAACCAGTGAGGAAAATGCTAATAGTGAAAAATGTAACGAAGATAACGCTGCTGCTGGACAACATCCCATTATGTGCAGCACATGTGTCCTGCCAGACAAAGGCAAAGGTAGCCATTGTTCCCAGCATTCACCCAATGGCCGTCACCCATGTTGACTTCTGTCTGCTGGTGAGGCAGATGTGGGAGGAGCAATGACAGCAATTATGATTCCTCAGAGGTCTATTTTGTCTGTGGCACTGAGAGAGGTCCTGGAGGTCTAGGAGAGAGTAGCTAAACATAGTAGTGGGGGACCTTGAGTTGATCGCTGATGCTCCATTAGTGTAAGAGGTAGGACTCTTGCAGATAGGAATTACTGCAAATGGATATAGGAGTCAGGGGGATAATTGACTGACCAAGTCATATGCATGTTTGTGGAAAGTAAAAGCCACAAAACCATATTGTATACCTTTACCCATTAGCCCTTCAATATAAGCGAGGGGCAATTGCTGGTGATCCATCTTGGACCAAGAGTGGAGGTCTTTGGAGTGTGAAATTGTGTGGAAATTATAACTTAATGAGGATGCAAATACTTACTGAGTCTGGGAGACTATGTCTTTGTGTTTGGATTATTTTCTAAGAAGCCATATTCAACTTACCTCGAATCTCCTATGGTTGAACTATCTCGGTGGTGCCCCTTGTGGGAAGGGCTCTTCCAGGGATCCTTTGAGAATGCTTCTGTTTTTACTGCCGAGTTTGAAACTTCACTCAGCTTGATGGCCTGGCATTTGAAATGTAGACAGTGGTGTCACCCAATGGTACTGCTGCAGCCTGCGGAGGTCTGGAGACCATGGAGTGTCCTGTTGGGAAGCCACTCCAGTAAACTCTTGTGCTCACATGTGGGTTCCAGGCTCTGCGGTTCGCATGTGTGTCTCAGTCATGTTCTCCCAATCTCGTCATCATTGGTGGAAGTGATGATGGTGGAGTTCCCTAGACTGGCCGGGGCAGAGTCACGTCCCTATCATCAATAGGAACTTAGATCTACACGTTTCTACCATTTTGATGATTAGGCATTTTCATTTCCAGCAGTCAGGGGCCTGATGTTTGAATACAGAATGGCGATTTATTATGCCACAAAACTCTTGGACATCAAAACCTTTTTACTACATTAAGAAACCCCACCCCAAACCAATGACTCCACACCAACCAGCATGTAGTATGAAAGAAGAGCTCTTCGAACACTGAATAATTGGAACCCAGATGCATCATGCCTCCCCAGAGTGGTGATGGTTCTTACACTGTTCCCTGAGGTCCATGAACATGAACGAGAAGATAGAAAAGATGATTTACACACAGTAGACAGCCAACACACACAGTACCACACAGTACCACCACACAGTAGACAGCCAACAGAACCCCCATCCCCACCCTGTCCTCCGCTACCCATACCCGCCCTTACTTCAGGTAGCCCTGGACACTCCTCCGTTATCTAGGCTATGAAGAAGTGGTTCTCAACTTTCCTTGCTGCTACCCATTTATGAGTGGGGACTCCCACTCCTAAAATTATTTTCATTGCTGCTTCATAACTGAAATTCTATTATGAATCATAATGTAAATATCTGATATGAAGATGGTTTCAAGGGACCCTGTGAAAGGGTTGTGCGACCCCCCTAGGGAACTGATGCCATACAACATGTGTCTGCAAGTTTCACATCCCATCTGGCTAAACAAAACCTTGAGATTGTCCCAGGAGGATCACCCTGCACCCTTTGGAGGTGGTATTTTCCCAAACAGAGTTTTGGAGTTAGCTGTGCACACATGGTGGTAAATGTCTACAACACTAGCATTAGGGAGGCTGAGGCAGGAGGATTGTGAGTGGGAGGTCAGACACTGTCTCAGAAAGAAAACACCAAGCCTCTGGTGTAGTTTTTACTCAGCTAGAATGTTATTGAGAGCTGCTGAGTCCCTCTGCTGAATAAAGACTGTCTCCAATCTGTTAACTGCCTTACCTACTTTTAAGAAGAACTGTGAACTCTTTCAGTGGGTTTAGTTGTACAAAATAAACATGGGTTTTTAAGGTGTGTAGCTATTTTAAAAAATTCATTTTATTTCAACGTGTAGGAGTATTTTGCCTGCTTGTGTGTCTTTGTACTGTACATGTATTGCCTGTGGAGGCCAGAAGAGGGTGTTGGATCTCCTGGAACTGGAGTTACAGACGATTGTAAGCTGCTGTGTGGGTGTTGGGAAGTGAACCTGGGTTTTCTGGAAGAGTAGCCAGTGTTGATAACTACTGAATCATCTCTCCAGTCCCTAAATTGTGTAGTCTTAATATGAGATGCTATTTGGGTTGCCACTGATCATCATGCTGTCTTCTACACTCTCCCTTCAGGGACTCTGAAAAGGAAAAACTGGTTTTGTTTCTCCTCACTCTTCTCCAATGTCTCGGCAGGCCCCTTGGTCCCCCCACCCCCACCCCTCGCTACTTCATCACAATCTTGTTCTTTCTGGAAGCCATACTTTTGATTCTCTTTTTGGATTGCTTTGCCTTCTGTTTTTGTTGCACTTGAAAGTTGTTGGTGGATGGCAGTAATGGTGTCTGTCCTGTCTATGAAGCTATTTGCATGCCAGGGTGACCACAGCACTGGCAGAGTCTGAATCCCAGCAAGTATCCTCTTTGGAGAGAATTTCAGTCACTAGTTAGCCTAAGGAGACCAGCATTTGGCAGTGTGTAGCGAGTAGCCAACCTCATGTATAAAGTCCCCTGTGCCAGGGTCAGGGTAAAGTACATGCTGAGACAAGGAGATGAATGAGCGCTGAAAACACACACTTTGGCACTGCAGTTTAGTTCTGTCTAGTGGCTTGAATGAGTTACTCTGCAACCACACGACACAATCGCTGTCACACCCTTTTGACTCTCTGGCTTGCTGTGGTTTCGAACAATGACCTTTCACATGATAAACACTGAATAATTATTTGTGAAATAAGCGGTTTGGTGGGTAGATGGACAAGTTCTTTTTTCCAGCATTGATTTAACCTGTTCTTCACATAGTGGGACTCAAAATACCTTTCTCTTGATTTCTGATCTGAGAGTTATCTGTGAACTCAGAGGTATTTTCCAGGTCTCAAATGAGAGGCCTGGGCAGCCAGGGCCAAAGCAGCGATGACTGTCTTTTGTGTGTGCCTTTTCCTTCTTGCTGCCAGAGGGTGTCGCTGGTGAAGCTGTATTCTGGCTTAGCCCAACAGGCTCCTTCACCTGGGAGTCTGTACTAGAAAGGAGCTGTTTCTATCCCTGTGAAAGCCAGGGTGGTCCTCTAGGGACCACATTCCACTCCTCCAGTGCTAGGTGGGGTCAGGGTTGCTCAGAGCTCTGGGTGCCAGGACGGCAGATTTGAGCGTGTCTCTGTGTCCCTGTTCTCTGCTACATCCTGGGATATAAACCTACCCGGGAGTCTGCTAATAAGGCCTGTTCCAGCTCTGTGCACTCACACACACACACAGGCCTTAACTCTTTTTATAGAGATCTCTTTTCTAAGGAGGTAGTTTCAGGGACTCCGAAGGATCATTGTCAACCCTGCCTATAGTGTGATGCAGCTGTGTATGCTCTGGCTAAACAGAACTAGTAAATGGTGGTGGTGAGCCTGGATATAGTGCCCATTATGTCATGTTAGGTACAACACGGAAATTCAGTCATTCAAAAAAAAATTCTATATTAGATACTCTCATTAATCCACTACAGAGAGGAGAAAAATATCTGAGTATGCTTAAAATTGCATTAAATTATTTATTCAAGGCTTATAATTTAGTGAAGAGTAACGTAAGGATTAAAATTCAGGCTGCATATCTTCAGAGTATATGTCTGTAACCATGCCACAAGGACTTGCACAGCAATCTTTTGAGGAACTAGTATTAGTTCCATTTAACAGATGAGGACACTGAGGCTCCGATGATTTTGAAGCACTCTGCAAATGGATATGACCTTGGACAACACAAAAGGGTCCAACGGTTGATTCTTCCTTCTGGTAGCAAGGAACCCAGAGGCTCCAGTCCCTAAATTTCCTGTCACTAGAATTCTCCAGCTCACTTATTTTACAACAATGTAGCCATACAGATGTTGCATTTGAGACCTCCTCTCTGTCCCCTGCCTCTTCCAAGAAACAGAAACAATCCCACTAACCCCCTATAAAGACCAAAGAAAGCCAGGCACAGCTGAGTACCCCTGTGACTCCAACTTGCAGTTCTAACATTTTTGGGGAGCGGTTGAGCCAGGAGCAGTTCATGGTCAGCTTGAGATATAGTAAGTTACAGGGCAGCCTGGACTATATAGTCAAGTCAAAACAAAATAAAGCAAAAATTAGCAAAAATATCTATTCAGCCACACTGAGGTCCAATAGGTAGGTATATATATATATATATATATATATATATATATATATATATATATATATATATATATATCAGACCTTCAAGCTCCTTAGAGAAAGATTATAAAAAAATTCCAAATTCAGCTAGTTCTGTTTCTTAAATCAAAAATCTAATTCCCTCTCCTCCACCTATAATTTGAGCTTAGTTTAAAACCATACCGAGTCTTTAAGGGCAATGTGAGATTTCTTTGTTCAAAGAGAGGGAATGTTACATCTTGAAGTGAACATTCAATGCTTTGTCTCCTGAAGGACCCCTGAGAGGGCTCTAACCCGTGTGTGTGTGTGTGTGTGTGTGTGTGTGTGTGTGTGTGTGAGAGAGAGAGAGAGAGAGAGAGAGAGAGAGAGAGAGAAGGAGATGTTTCTCAGTCTTTAGGAATGATATCTCTCATTGGAAAGTGTGTATAAAATCCTCCCACCGGTTCTGATCCAACGGTGCTGATATGCCCCCGGGGAATCATGTCCCCTTTAAGAGTGGCTTCATTTTCTCTGTATGTCCCTAAGCAAGAGAATTGGGTTGAGCTTTATTATTAGAAATTTGTCTTAGGAAAGCATTTGGTTTTCCTTTCTTTTCTAAATGGAGTGTATTAACCTATCAGAGATTAATTTACCGCTAGTGGTTAAACTTGGATTTTTTTTTTTTTTTTTAAGAGAATCTTTGTGAGATTACAAATAATGTTTAAGGAGCTTCGCTCTGGTGCTCGGCATACTGTGAGCATTCTGGTAGTACGAGCTTGTATTGTCACTGCTGCTATGACCACTTTTATGAGTGGGGCGACTTCCTGCTTGGGTAACTTGTCCCAGTTATGGGGTCCTCACTGTGAGGGAGAAATGGTGTTTGCTGACAGATAATATGTGGAAAGTGCTTAGGACAGTCTTCGGCACCTAGTGAGCAGTTAGTAAATTCAAGCAAGTTTCTAAAGTGTGAATATAGCACAGTAGATTTAGCTGTGACAATAGATAGCAAAATTCAGTGATACAAAGAGAAATGAATTTGTTTCTGACGATGCTATGGCGCCAGGTACGTGTTTCAAGGGATGGAGGAAACTTTGGGACAAATGGGCTGTGAGCATGTCCCAAAGTTGTATCAGAATTGTGAGTATAAGCAAAATGGACCTGGGATGGCCACTTTCCAAATTCACATTTGGCAGGGCGTTTTATGGGGTAGGGAGAATGCAGTTAGATCATTGTCAGACACTGAAAAGGAAAGTCTGGTTAAGGGTCAGTAGAACTTTGATTGACAGTTGGCGATTGTGTGTGTGGTTAATTGGACATGTAGGTAATTGGCTTCCCAGAGCAAACCTTAATCCCATTAAAGTTCACAGAAAATTGCTTAAGCATCCTATCAGGAATGCTAACTTCTCAGGAGGTTATTAAGCAAAAACAAAAGATTCTCCCCTCTGGTCAGATTTGAAACACTGTTTAGTACGAGGAGGAGTTGGTCATCCTGTCCTGCTCAGGTCGTTCAGGGGACTCTGGTCCATGACAGCTCTGCCATTGTTTGTACAGTATGTGTGACTTTAACTCCATCCCAGCCTCTGGTACAACCAGTGAGAACGGCAGCTGGAACAGAATTGCAGCAACAAAGGTTTCTTCCGTGCATGAGTGAGAAGTTAGACATACAACTTGTGTTACACATGGGGACGAGAATAACCAGACAGCGCACAAACAACAAAGAAAGCTCCCTGACTCCCAAGTCAGTGCTTGCATACAGTTTCTAGCTGTATTTTATTATGGGGAAGTAATGGAGTTTGGAGAGAGCATGTGGTCACAGCGAGGGAGTGGCCAGCCTTCCCGTACCTATTGCATCCTAGAGCAGTTGATAAACCATGGCCCATAGGCCAAAAACATCTACAATCTGCATTATAAATAAAGTTTTAGTAGAACACAAACATGCTTATTCACACATTTGCTATCTGAGGCTAACTTCACACTACAATGACAACAGAATTGAAACAGAGACTACATAGACTATAGATTGTAAGGAATTTATTACTTGATCTTTATAGAAAAAATTTGTTGTAGAAGTTTATTTTTAACTATGTATAAGATAATTAGTTTGATGTACTTTTGGGTGAGGAGCTACCTAGGTCTTAGTGTTTTGTATTGTCTGCAGGTGTTAGATAAATGTGGGGGATGTTTGATTGCTTATGATCTGCATGTGCTATCAGAACACCTGAGGAGTTCTGAATCAATAAAAACACCTGAGCTCAGATGCTCAGGGTTCCACTGTCCAGTGTGGTGTTGGCCAGGATGGTGGTTCCCTTTGATGAGGTCTGGCAGAGCTTGCATCTATGAAAATGCCTCCATCTCTTCCTTGTTGAGCCCACACAGAGGCTAATTACTACACAAGTTTACTAACTTTTGTAACACAACAGGTTCTGAACTACCCACAGCAGTAAAATTGCTGAGTCAAGGGGTACATGAACATAGAACTTCAATTAATTTTGCCATTTGTATTTATGCTATTGATGGATGGGATTGCCTGCTGCCCAGCATCCCCACCAACACAGGATATCAAACTTGTGCATGTGGAGCATCTGGTGGCATACACTGTAGTCCATAACTCCTGAAGCTGAGGCAGGAGGATTCAGGATTGGAGGTGAATCTGACAGAGTGAGACTTTGTCTGGGACAAAGAACAAATCCAGCTTTTATATGTGCACAATTTGATAGGTGAAAAGTGGTGTTTCATTATAGCTTCAACTGCACTTGCATTAAGATTTGGGGATTTTTTTTTTTTAAATAGATGAAACTGGTAGTATTTTTTTTTTTTTTTTTGAGACAAGGTTTATCTGTGTAGCCCTAGGTATTCTGGAACTCATTCTGTAGACCAGGCTGGTCTAGAACTTAGATCTGGCTGCCTCTGGCTCCCTAGTGCTGGGATTAAATACGCTGGCCACCACACCCAACAGAACTTTTAAGACCCTTTAAGCTTGCTATTTTGTGGACCACCTGCTTTTACCGACTAAGTTGTTGATAATCCATAATCATTAGGAGCTTTTCATGTACTTCCTAGGAAATAGATTAGTGTTTTACCCATCATGTGTTCTTTTGAGTTCGCCTGTGGAAGTCTTTGATATACAAGAACCAATTTCCTTGTACGGTCGTGCACCTCTGTGCTTGTGTGTTTGCATTCAAATTTGAGAACAGTTTCTTATACCTGGGTGTGTTGGTGCATACTCATAATCCTAGTGTTTTGGAAACAGATAGGACTAGGGTAAGTTCCATTCCAGCCTGCCCTATGTAGATACTGTTTCAAACCAAACTAAAAGTGTTTTTCTTCATTTTCTTCTGACGTAGAAGTCAGTTAGGAGGCCTTTCCTGACTCTAAGACTGGACAAGAATCTCTTCCATTGTTTTCTAGAAGATTTTGTGGTTTTTATATTTTACATTGAAATGTTTGTTCCATCTGTGATTTATTTTGCTTTATGGTTAGAGGAGTGGATTTGATTTTTTTTTTCCCCCTCCAAATGGCTACCCATTGTATGTATGCCATTTTATAAGTAATTCCTCTTTATCATATATTAAGTTTCAATATATTTTTAGGTTTCATTGGCATGTGTATTTATGGCCTAGTATTATATTGCTTTAATTAATGTAACCTTATATTTTCATATCTACCAGGGCTAATTTACCCTCATTACTTTTATTATTTTAACAAAAATTTTTCATAATGTAAAACTCTAGATATACTCATCTAATTTTCCATAAGAAATATTTAAAAAATATGACTACTGATTTTTATTCTAATTGCATTGCATTTCTATATTAACTTGGCAGAGTCGACATCTTCATGGTGTTGCCATGAGTTCTTAAGCATGGATGGGTTCTTTCCCTTTGAGGAACTTCTGCTGTGTCTAACTTTGGTGGCTGTCTGCATTTTTTTCTGACAGTGACATATTTTCTGGGGCAGGTTCATTTATTGGTTGTTTTCAGCAGCTGTTTTTGTTGAGATGGAACTTTCCCCAAGTTCAGAAGATCTAGACGCTAAAGACTTGCTTTTCCAGTGGTGTCGTAGTGACAAGGGATGGGTTTGTTGATTTTGCCATTGCCTTGTAGTCTGGAAGTGTCTGGACTGTCCTATAGAGTAGGAGCAATTGAATCATGACACAGAGAAAGCACTGATTCTACGAAGCACAGTCTGAACAAGGACTTGTGAATCAGAGTTATAGGCAATAAAAGGAAGGAAGTCAGGAAGGGAAGAAGGCAGGCATGTGCGTATTCCTGAGAGTAACCTCTCAAAAACAGGATCAATCCTCTGGGAAAAAAGGCAGAATGAATCTGAGTGGTCAAACCCTTGGGCTAAAGCCTCTGGGGCATTCCGGAGTTCCCATTTGGGCTTGATTGAAGACTGTCCTTTACTGTCATTGTCTTTCACTCATCTGTGCCTCATCTTGAGTGAGAGTTACATACGTGCCTATGTAAACAAAAGCTGCAGGCAGAATCTTGATTGTGCTACACAAGGAAGTAGTCAAGTCTGCCCAGGAAGGGAGGCAGCTTTCCTCCAGCCACCTTTAAAAATGAACATGTCTGCATCCGTAGCCAGTTACTAGCCCTCATGGGAATCTTAAAGTGTTTCCCTCTGTCTTCCTCTACTTGCAAAGGTTAATGTCATACACTAAGGTATTTGGCCACTTTTAAAATTGATTCTTGTACATTGTGAGAAATAGAGATTGCGTTTCATTCTTCTACACACGGACATCTGCTTTTCCCAGCACCATTTGAAGATGCTGTTGTCTTTCCAACACATGCCGTGGGTACTTTCACGAGGACTCAGATGGCTGAGACTGTGGGAGTTTAGTTCTGGGTCCACATGTAGATTCCACGGATCTACATGGATATGGCTGCACCATTGCAAGCATGGCTACTGCCAGGCCTGGCTCCAGAGATGCTTTGTCTATTACCTTTCCGAAATCCTGCTTCAGATTTTCTTGCTTCCCCACGAGGCATTCTTTGTCTTTACAATAACACCTTTCTCCTTCCCTTGACTCATAGGAAAGTTATACTAAGCTAACTGCTGTTACACTGCTGCATTTATCCTTAGACTTGCAGACGGTTCTCTTAGACTCTTAACATTCTCCATTCCTCCTTCCTCCACTGTGTTGGGAGGCCTTCCCGAGGCAGCTGCCTGCTGCTATGAAAGACCCCAAGGAGACAGAACCCAGAGAAAATGCTCATTCATTAAGTGGAAGAGGCTCGTCTTTCCCAGAACAGGCGGTGATCGCATCGTGCAGCATGCCCTGTGGGGAAGCTGCATTTTCACCCCCTCAAGAAAAGCGGAAACCTGATTAATCTTTTATAGTCTTAAGCCTTCTGTTTCATAAATGGGTCTTGACAGTAAGGAGGTTAGAGGGAGAAAGCATTAGCAAATTTGCTTTAATGAAACTCGATGGGACCCTCTCACCTGGAGTTTTCCCGGATGAAGTTGCTTTGAGACACAGCACCATCATCTGCCATCCATAGAAAGCAGCTCAGCGATCAAGGAAAACCAGACAGAAACAAGTGGGCATCCTCGCTCAACCCAAAACACAGTCCACCCACAATTAAGCTTCCTTAAATATATGTCGTGGTGACAACTAAGAGAGGTTTATTGACAACCTTCCATGCTAGGAGCTGGGATCATGGAGTGAATAAGACAGAAATGCTTCTGTCTTCAGAGAACAGAGTCCTAACTGTTCTCCTAATAGTCCTAATGGAGGAAGAGGAGGAGGAGGAGCAGGAAGAGGAGGAGGAGGAGGAGGAGGAGGAGGAGTTGGAGGAGGAGTTGGAGTTGTTGTAAATATCACCAGTACCATCAACCTGAGAGGCATGAGAATAGGTTGGCGTAGGCCTCCCCAAGGACAGTTGGACCCTAAGATCAGTACATCTGACAGAGGGTAAACACGAGTTGTGCTTTCAACCATCTCCCTGGTTCTGAGTATTATCTAGTCCCTTTCTACCTCCCATTGTCTCTTTGGTAGTAGAATGAAATACTGACTTAAAGTCTATTTTCACACAGAAAGAAAATGAAAGGAATAATATACCTCATTTTTCCTTTTCATCTAGCTTAATTGTCTTCAAGTAATAGTAAAACTTGCAATTCCAGATTTGGAAGTGGGAAAGAGAGAGTAAGACAGATCTTCATTAAGGAAACAATGAAGGTTGTGTGCCTGTTATTTGTTGATTTTTCTAGATGGTGTCCGAAAACTAATGAGCAGAGCTGGGAATCACAGGGAGCTGAGCCCTGGCTTGGAGTCCAGTGCAGTCTTGGGAGGGAAAATGGTCTCTAGACCCTCTAGTAGTGAAGTGATATCCTCGATTCAGAATTCTAGGATTCCTGGAATAGCTTTTATCTACTCCATGAGATTCGAGCTCTGTGCTTACATTTGTCCTTAAGATCTCTCAGGACCGAAGGAAGGAAAAGAAGAATTGGCTCTTGTTGCTTCACAAGTGAGTCTCGAAGCCTGCTGTGTGCCAAGCTCTGTTCTCGGCATTAGAGTAGAGCTGGGAAGAAGTGAGCGTGTAAGCCGCTTCAGCCAAGGAAGGGTTTGCATAAAAGGGCTTGGAGGTCAAAATAAAGCAAGACATTAGAAAACAGGTCTCCAGCTTACCTCATTGTCTAGTTACCACCAATCAGTGTGTGTGAATGCAGGTCTTTAGTTTTAAGATGAGATCAATCATGTGCTCTTTCGTTGGAGACAGAGTTCTATAGGAGCAGAGACATCCTTTTTTTTTTTTCTTTTTCTTTTAAAGACAGGGTTTCTCTGTTGTAACTCTAGCTGTCCTGGAGCTCACTTTGTAGACCAGCTGTCCTTGAACTCATAGCAATCTGCCTGACTCTGCCTCCCGAGTGCTGGGATTAAAGGCATGAACCCAGTACTACCAGTTCAAGCAGAGACATCTTAATGGCAGAAACTTGGGACAGAGGGTACTGTCCTGGGGGATGCATGGATGATTCATTACAGCTGGAGGCTTGGGTAGTATAAGACTGTGGATCTCTGACTATTGGCAAGTGATGGGACTGGTAGCAAAGGGCCTGCTAGTTTTGTTGATGGCTGGCCCTGAAGTTACTGATCAGGCCATAGTGATATTTCTATAAACACTGTGTGTGTGTGTGTGTGTGTGCACGCACACACGCGCGCAAGCAGACATGATTTATCATTCTAAAGCAATAGATCTGGGCACAGGCCCAGTGCTACTGAAAGGGCCTTTTTTTTTTTTTTTTTTTTTTTTTTACTACGCGTAGGCAAGTCTCTTTACTTCCCTAAGTCATCATAGAGGTGACTGGACTGACTTTAAAACGTGGATCCTTTCAAATGACACGCAAGTCCCATGATTTACAGCTCTGAAAGTTTATCTTGCTCTGGGAAAAAAGAAGAACTTGGAACTCAAGCTTTACATTTAAAAGCCAATGAAAACATCTTAAAATAACACCCCCTCCCCCTCCTCCTCTGTAATGAGAATTGGAATGATTTAGCAAGAGGCGAGGGCTTTGGGTAGAATTCTGGCAGTCACCAACAATTGAGCTTCAAGGTCCAGGGACTTTGTTGTGGGCACCAGAACCCTAATGACTCATAATTAACTTCAACCAGAAAACCCAAATGCCAGGCACTCTCCTAGCAGAGCTACAAAAATAACCACATCCACAGTGTTTGCAAAATTGGAAACAAATGTCCCAAGAATCATAAGCGCTCCATGTCACCCCCACCCTCCAAGCTTGGGAGAAAGAAAAACACTGGCACCCCAGCAGGACCACAAATGATGAGCCAATGTTGCTCGTCATGGGAAATTCATCTAGGCACAATCACGTTGCACCATTAGCCCTCAATGACTCTGAGAAATAACAAAACTGAAATGCCTCAAATTAAAAGCAGCCAAGGGCTGGACTTTGCATTCTCTCTCCTTCTACCACTGAGTTGTGAATCCTGAACCCTTTTTAATACATGGAAGACTTGACAGTGGGAAAAGAAATGTTAAATTGTACTTTTGTTTTTGAAACAGCATGCACCCATGTGGTTATTTCTTTTCTTTTTCTTTTTTTTGCTTGTGTATACATGTGTGGTGTGTGTGCATGTGTGTATGTGTGCTTGCATGTACGTGAGCTCACGCCTGTGCACTTGAATGTGTGTGTACATGTGTGTGTGTGTGCGCGTGTGTGTGCATGGCGTGCCTGTCACAGCTAGGATATGGGATTTCCTCCTTTATTTCTCTCCACCTTTTTCATTGAGACAAGGGAGTCAGAACTAGTCTGTCTAGGCAGCTGGCTCCAGGTACTTCTGTCTTCACTTTCTGAGCATTGCAGTTACAGACAGGCTCTGTGCCTACGCAGGCAGTAACGTGGATGCTGGGCTCCAGACTCTGGTCCTCAACTTGCATGATAAGCACTTTACTTACCCACCTCCTTACCCTCTCATGTAGATTTATTTATTTATTTATTCATTCATTCATTCATTTATTTACTATTTATTTATTTATTTATTGCTATGTAGACCAGGTTGGCCTGAAATTCGTAGATCCGCCTGCCTCTGCCTCCTGAGGGCTGTGATGGAAGGCGGCATGCACTTCCACATCCAGCCCCATGTGGTTGTTTTGAAAAGAGTGTCCTGAAGGGGGCGATGACCATGGGCGGTGTCTGAGGTGGCCCAGAAGGACATGGCGGCAGAAAGACACGGCCACAGAAGAAGGGCCGCAAAGGGAGGTTTGTGATTTGACTACTGGGTCAATAACTTTAGCTAAGAACTTTCTTACATAGAAATGTGAATCCTATGCATTTCCTTAGTTTTCTTTTGCTGACCTAAAACACGAGAACGATTTTATTAAATTTACTCAGGAGCAAATACCTATGGATGCTATCGAATCCCTAAGCCACACAGCAAAGGCAGTAGGAATTCTGAATCAAAGATGATGCAGTTTGGACACTGCAATGGATGCATTAGAGCCTCCCCTCACCCCCACAACCCTGTGAAAAAGTCTTTGTCTCCATTTCACAGATGAGACTATAAAGCCTCTGAAAGTCACTTTAATTAGTGAGCAGCAGAGCTGGGACAGTGTCTGATTACTCATTAATGCCAAAGCCCGGGCACTGTAGCAACTCTCAGGAGGGAGGGGCCTATGCATTGTCCTCCTTTAAGATGATATTTTCCAACCACCTTTGAAGGGACGTGGAAATATTTTGGATAATTTTGTCGGAATCAGCCTAATTCTGTATGTCGGAGGGGTGGAGAACAGGCCCCTTTCCACTCTCCTACCCCACAGTTCTGTGTATGACTCTATGAATTAAGCATTGTGTGTCTCCCTCAGGGGACCCAGAGCAGTAAGAGTATCTGAGTAAGAAGAAACACAGATGGATGAGCTTTCAAACCAACCGACTTATAGGTAGCAGCAATAAATTGTGGACTTGAAAAGGGTGTGGGAATAGACTGTCTGGCCATTGTCAGTCTATGTAAACTGTGTGCAATGAATATGTAAATTGCCTACATATATTCATGTTCGTACACTTCTAACAGACCTGGATATGGCCTCTTGGGAAAGTGCTGGTTTAAACTTTTCTGCAAAAGTCACCTATGGGACTGAGAATTTCTACTGTTTCTGTCCAAAACATGGGACTAATTGAAGAAATTCTCCCTTTTTTTTTTTGTCTGAGAGAAATTAATTCTTCCTGTGGGAAATATTTTTAATGTTCTAAAACTATCTGAACTTTGGGAACTTGAGCCTTGCATTGTTAGCTGCCTTCTGCCTCTAAGGAATATAATCTACCTAAGCCATTAAATTGTTGTGAGTACCAATAACGGGACATTTTTATCAGGCTGTGGATATGCAATGAGAGCATCTTAGAAGACTGTATTTGTTCATGTTAAGAACTAGCTAAACACTTCAAACCTCTTTAGATTTACAGAAGTATTTATTGCAAAACTCTTGAACTTCTAGGGGCAGCAGCTTCTGGTGATCTTTCTCGGGCTATGGGTCTTCATCATCCCGTGTGTGTGTGTGTGTGTGTGTGTGTGTGTGCGCGCACGCGTGCGTGCGTGTGTGTGCATTCACATGCGTATGCATGCATGTGCTTGAGTGTGTTTGTGAATACACACATGTGGAGACTGGAAGTTGACCAAATATGTTTTCCTTTATCACTCCCCACTTATTTTTGAGACAGGGACTCTCACTGAACCCAGAGCTTGCCTATTTGGCTAAATTGGCTAGTCAGGAGGCTACTGGATTCTACCATTTCTGCTTCACAAGGCTGTGATTACAGTCATATGCCAACACTCAGTTTTAGGTGTATGCTCTAAGTTTGAACTCCTCTTCTCATGCTTGTGTGGCAAATATTTTACCCACTGAGCCTTCTGTCCTGGTTATTTTCTTTTTCCTTCTCTTATTCTTTTGTCTTGAACTGAGCAATAAGTTCAATAAGATGTTAAATTCACTTGTAAAGCTCTACTGGTAAAAGCAAATGGCAATCAGGAGGCAGAGGCAGGCAGAGTTCTAGTTCAGGTATACACGTGAGACCTGTCTCAATCAATCAATTGATCAATTAATCAATTACATTAAATAAAAATTAAACAGATATGAAAATGGGAATACAGTTAGGAGATAGCACCAAAATCAAGCAGTTAGGATTTTTTTCTTTTCTTAAAAAAATTCTCTACTGATTAGGATGCATATTTCAAATCACAAGCATATGCAGAGTTGTCTTGTATGAAGATCAAGGTTTAATCCCAGCAGGCTTTTTTTTTTTTTTTTTTTTAAAAGGCAGAGTCTAATTGTGTATGAGACCCTTGATTGGCCTAGAACTCACAGCGATCTGCCAGCCTCTGTCTTCCAAGTGTAGGATTAAAGGCCTGTGCCACGATGCTTGGCTTCCAGAAACTTTTGGTAACTTGAATGTGCAGCTTTCTAGTAGTTATTGAAGACAATATAAAAACTCATTTTAAAAATATCATCTGCACAAACAGTAGTATAAAAGAAAGAACCAGAGAAAGTTGAAGCTGGTCAAAACTCAAATGTCATTTTTGTGGTTTCCATTTATTTTTTAAAGTCAGGAAACAAATTATATTCAGAAGCCTGACATATGAAATAGTCACATGCCTCTCTTCCTGTAGGCTCATGAGTGTGACTTTGGGAGTTCTTTATTGAGATGGGACATTTGTCTGCTGGGAATAGTGGTTATACAAAACTCTTGGGATTATGGATTTAAAAGTTCTGTTCTCAGATTGTCCAATCACTTTACCAACAGAGAACCTGTGTTTCTAAAAGCAGAACTGAGTCACAAGTTTACACCAATAGACAGAGATGGAGAAGGCATCTGAACTGCGAAATCCTGCCCCTTTTCTGTTACAATGCACTGTCTGGTACTTTACAGAGTGTGGAGATGACATGGCTGCTAGTGAAGGATACAGTGATCTATGTATATGCAGTTTTATTATGTGTTAGTATTCACTTAGACCAGTGTAAATGTTTTATAGGTCTTTGATTCCTAATGTTTGGGGCTGGGAATATAGAACATCGGTAGAGCACTGGTGATTCTGATTTATAGTTGCTGTTAGTTCACAAATAGTTAAATACAGTTAAAATTTCCTCCAGAAAGAAGTCTATGCAGAATTGCTTTGGACTCTGTTCCATTGAACCCCCTACAGTGATCCCTTCCCTACAGGACACACATCGGAGAGCCCGCCCAACAGTGGCTGGTACCGAACCATGTAGAAACTACATCTACTTTCCTCCTTTAGATGTATACCATATATATAAAATTACAATAAAAATAAATTATAGTTAGCCATAGTAAGGGAAAAAGAACACTGAAATAAAATTGATTTATAGTTAGGCATAGTAAAGGAATAAGAACAATAAAATATAACAATTAGAATATTCTATAATAAAAGTTATATGGGTATGTCATATCCTCTCTCTCCCCGTGTTGTATTATGCATAGTAATGGATGGCTAGCACACACAGTGAAGATATCTTAGACAAAAGGGTGAGTCGTATCCCCTGTAGAACAGAACAGGATGGCCTCAGAGGTTATCATGTTATTCTGAATGGCACACAGTTTAAGCTTACGAATTGCTTACTCTAGAATTTTCTGCCTAATGTTTTTCTGTTTTGTTTTGTTTCGGGACAGGGTTTCTCTGCTGTAACTCTGGCTGTCCCGGGACTCACTCTGTAGACCTGGCTGGCCTCCATAAATATCTTCCTATTATGGTTGGTTAGAGAGTTGCAGTGGTAGACAGTGATGCTGAGGACCGAGGAGCTACTGGGTGGTGACTTTTGCTTTAACTGAACTCACTGCTGAGCCTCTCGTGAGCATCATTTTGTTGCAGCTTTGTGCTTCTTGGGTTGTGAGGAAGCACTCACTGCACAGGTCGGTAATTTTGCAGTTGTCCCGAGTAGTCACTCATCCATGTAGGTATTTCATATTGGGCAGGCTCAAACTCAAGAAGGTTTTATCAGCTCACCGTCAAGTAAATCAAGACATCGAGTTTGTGGGCAAAGAAGTAACACATAGAGCAGTGGCCTCCGCTCTGGCAGCAGGCTCAGAGCGTACTCCAGAGACTTTGTCAACAGGCGGGATTGGATTCTCACTCTCTTCCAAGAAGCTTTTTTTTGTGGACAATTGGTTTTTTTCAATGAAACCGTACTTCCCATTTCTTCAGTGCTTGTGTGATCCCTCTTCCAAGTCTTTGTTGAAACTTCTGCTGCTGCTGGCAAGAGCTGTGAAGTGGGCACTGAAACTCAGGCCTCCCCAGGCCTCACAGAGCGTGAACTTCCTTTGTTACCCTTGCAAAACGAGGGTGGTGGTGGTGGTGGGGTCCAGCCAGGAAAAAGAAGAATGGCTAGGGCACGGTCTGTGTGCCTGTGATAGGTTTTTGGGAAGCCGACACTGGAACAAGCAACACACACAGCTCTTTTGTATCAGGCCTGTTTCCATCATGAAAGATCTATCACCCCTCTGACTCACAAAAGCATTTTATTTCTTTTCAGATGTGGAGAAATCAGACTCTATTGAATTAGCAGCGTCATATGAATTAGGACATTTCTTTGATTCTGGGATGTATCCTGCCTCACAACCACATTTTGCCACTTAGGAAACACTCCATTAGGATACAATGTACGTACTTGATGGGATGTTTCATTGCTACTTTGTGGAAACCTGCTTTGAAATTATTGATTCATTTTTAAAGGGATGCCATCTTAGAAAGAGACCCTACCCTCTTTAGGTAATTCCTAAGTTTGACATGATGAAATTATATGACCACAAGACAAGGATGATAGCGATGGGAGACAGGAGGGAGAGGACAGTAGGGCAGAGTTTTGAAAGGGACCAAAGGACTGTGCTACAGAAAATCTGCCTATTTCTTTTTTATTCAGTATGATGGTTTTGACCAACAGTTGGTTGTCTTTAGTTGGACATATTTCATTCCTCATTCAGCACACTTTGGGTATATGTTTGCTGTGACACAGCATTTATTATTCTGAATGCCATAATTACTGTCAGTTGTTCACTTGACATACCTGGAAAGAGGGAACCTCAACTGAGGAAGTACCTGCACTGGATTGGCCTGTGGGCTTGTCTGAGACATTTTCTTAGTTGCTGTGATGGAGCACCAGCTCACTATGGGCGGCGCCATCCCTGAGCAAATGGGCCCGGATTTTGTAAGTAAGGTATCTGACCGTGAGCAAAGGAGCAAGTCAGAAAACAGGATGTTCTTCCATGGCCTCCTCTTTAGTTCCTGCTTCCAAGTTCCTGTTTCCAAGTTCCTGTCCTGACTTCCCTCAGTGATGGGCTATGACATGGAAATGTATGGTGAATAAACCCTTTTCTTTCTTAGCTGGTTTGGTTAGCAACAGGAAGTCAAACTAGGACATGTCATAACCCTCCATTCCTAATACCCTCAGGGTTTTATTATATAAGAAAGCTGAAATTTGTTGAAAGTTTGCTTGGAATATCTGTTGAATTATCATGTGACTTTTGTCCTTGCTTTTATCTATGTGCTACACGACATTTATTGATTTATGTACTTTGAGCCCTCCTTGCATCCCTGGAGTGAAATCTACTTGATCACAGTGCACGGTTTTGACTTTTTTCTTTTTCTTTCTTTCCTTCTTTCTTTCTTTCCTTCTTTCTTTTTCTTTCTCTTCTTTCTTTCTTTTCTTTCTTTCTTTCTTTCTTTTCTTCCTTCCTTCCTTCCTTCTCTTCCTTCCTTCCTTCCTTTCCTTCCTTCCTTCCTTTCCCTTCCTTCCTTTCCTTTCTTTCTTCCTTTCTTCCTTTTCTTCCTTTCTTCCTTTCTTTTTTTTTTTTTTTCCGAGACAGAGTTTCTCTGTTGTAACTCTTGCTGTCCTGAAACTCACTCTGTAGACCAGGCTGGCCTTGAACTCACAGTAATCTGCCTGTCTCTGCCTCCCTAGTGCTGGGATTAAAGACTTGCACCACCACTGTCCTGCCTGACTTTTTTATTTTTCATGCTTTTTTAAAGTTTATTTTCTCTTTTCTTGCACGATACATTCTGACTCCTGATTCCCCTCTGAGAGATTCTCCCCCATCTCTCCTCTCCCCTAGATGCACCCCACCTCCTAACCTGCTTCCCCTCAGAAGAAAGCAGGCCTCCCAGGATTACCAATCAAATAGTGTGTAACAAGATGGAACTAGGCCAAGCAAGAGCTCTTATATAAAGGCTGGACAAGGCAACCCAGCAGGAGGAAAAGGGTCCTAAGGTCAGGAAAAAGGGTCAGAGACCACCTCCCCTCCCCCACTCCAACTTTTAGGAGTTCTATGAGAACGCCAAGCAAAATTTTGTCTTTAAAAAAAAAAAAAAAAAGGTACTTACCTGGTAGTCAACTGGGAAAAAAAGACTTAAGCAAAATATAAAAAATATATGGTTGAGGAGGTGGCTTAGTGGGTAATGTTGGCCAAGAATAAGGACCTGAGATTGGATCACCAGGACCCACAGAAGGCTGGTCTATACCTATAACCTCAGTGCTGGGGAGTGAAGACAGCTGGATCCTGGGGGCTTGTTAACCAGCCAGTGTAGCCAACTTGGTGGCTTTCCAATTCAATATAGGACTCCAACCCCCAAAATCAAACATAGAGTGATTGATGAAGATACTTGACTTATTGACTTTTGGCCTTCTTACGTGCCTCACAGGCGAGCACTTCCCCCCCCCCCCCCATGAATACACAAATGCCACACACATACATACCACTACAGATGCTTATACAAAAATAGAGATTCCCAAATATTTCCTTGCTCTCTCTAAGTTGATGATTGAGTCAATAACTTAAGAATTTGTGCAGATCTTAGATTAAATAGAAAATGCCTTTAAAAGAAAGGCTAGATGCTCACTAGAGGAGGAATCTACCTTTCAGGAAGAGATTCATATGATGTTCACAACTTTCCAGACCATCTTGCAGGACAGACTAGAGCTGATGACAACGGTGGGATGATGGGTAGGACCACATCATGGCCAGGACTGCTTTGTTAACCATACCTCTTGGGCTCTATTTAAATGGAAGCCTCATGTTAGTTCCCTGAGGATGAACCTGGGTGTAGGCACTGAGCATTTTCTGAAGTGGCCACATTGAATAGAGACTTTCTCTTGTTTATGCTCTTACTTACGTGTTTAACTGATGTATTGAGGACCAGTGGCCAAGCCCAGCTGGTCAGGGCCGCCAGGGCCCAAGCTTTGGCTCTCAAACTACATAATAGTTTGTTGATCTTGTTTACCTATTTCAAAGAATCTAATTTTTGTTACAGTGATCCTTCTATCATCATTTTGGGATTTATTTCATTAATTTTAGCTCACATATTTGTTATTTTTTCTTCTCGGGTTTGGCTTGTGCGTGTTTTTCTAAGACTCCAGTGTGCATCATTGGCTCATTGGAGATCTCATTCAGTTTTTACATGGAAATACTCAAAGCTGTACCCTCTCCTTTTCTTAGAGCACACTGCTTTTGCTTCATTGCACAGAGCCTGATATACTGTGTTTCTATTTTCATATGATTCTAGGAATTTTTAAACTCCCCCAATTTCTCTTCAGTGACACTATGACTATTCCCATGTGAACTATGTACTTCCCACATTTGTTTTCAGTCAAAGCATTTGCAGCTGGTGTATGAACGGCCAACTCTGAGTAATCTTGAAACATAACCTGTGTGTGCCTAGGACCACCCTTCTTAGAAGAAAGCCAAAAGCAAGACTCAGTACTGCCATCTTTGATTTAAGGCCACGGATCCAATGACTCCCTCCTCTTTATAGACCCTTTCCAATTTCACTAAAGTTTCAAGGTTCTGGAGCACATGGACCCTTAGTTCTTACTATCCTTAGATGGTTCCTGTCTAGTTACAGAAGTCTTGTCACGGCTATGGTGTCATAAACCATTTTACAACAGGCTTCCTTGACATTTGTTTATGTACATGTGTGTGTGTATGTATGTATGTATGTGTATGTATGTGTGTGTCCATGTGTTGTGCATGAGGCGGTCAGAAGACAACCTGCAGGAGTTTATTCTCGTCTTCCACTGTGTCAGTCCTGGGGATTGAACACGAATCATTAGACTTGGTGGCAAGCACCTTTACTGACTGAGTCATCTTACTGACTCTATAATAGATTTTCTGAACCTTTATTTTGTGCAGTGGAATGTACTAGGTATTTTTGGAGAGTAAAGGACTTAAGATGTGACATTAAAAGGTCATTGTGCTGTGGGGTATGTGACATATATCACAGAGGCAAGCATTTTACAGAGTGGAAAAGACTGGAGCCCTTGTTTTGTAGTAAGGGACTACTATATTTAAAAAACCCTCAACAGATAACTACAATAGATGATTAATAGTCTTCATTATTTGGACATTGAGGCAATAAAGATCAATAGAGTTTCTGCCAGTTGCTTAAAGTTGTTAATGGGTTTGTACAAAGTCAGGTTGGAGTCTAAACTCGGGAATCCTCCCTTCCATTTAATAGGATACTGTGTATGGATCAAGCATTTCAAATAAAGTTCAAGGCTATGCATTCTGTTCTATAGTTTCGAAAAAACACCGATAGTCATATCCAGCCACTTATCTATGTTGGCATGTTTAGCAGGTAGCACAAAATTCATTTATTTTTCAGCTCAAATAAAGGTCTCAGGTACTGTATATTTCTGTAGAGGTGACTGGAAGGCAGCCTTTATTCTCTATCCTTGGGTTTTTGTCTGGCCTTCTCAAGAAGCTGATGTTTCTTCCCACTTTTGTTTCTGGATCATGGTCGTAAATACATGTAAACTCATGGATACCAACAAGCGAGACTAATAAGATGAAGAACTCCCCTTGTGGGCAGGAAGGTGGGGCATTCTTTGTGGTATTGATGGGTCTGTTAGGTAGTTACAAGCACATTCAAGGTCTTGGCAGATGCATATGTGACAGGAATTTACCCACATAGAGGCTCAGCATGCTGACTTCTGATTACCTAGTGTGCTTTATCCAGGTAAGTAGGTTTTTATGTCCAGGGACATGGCCTTGGTTCTCAGACTGAGGGAGATAATGGGCAAGTATTTCTTCTGAAAATAAAGAACAGAGGGGCTACTGTATTTATCTCCTGTACTTAGGGTGATAAATGGCAATGAATAGGCTTCCCCCCCCCCCCCTTTTTTTGTTTGCTGGCTGTTTCTGACCATCAAACTTTTTATGTGGTCAAATACTTTCCCTGTTCCTCTCTATTGATTCACAACCTTGAGGTGTAAATCACTGGGAGTTTGTATGGTGAAAAGCAGTACTGAAAGGACCCATAGCATTCAGTAATATCATTGCCAAACATGGTTTCTCCTACCTATTTCTGTTTGTCCCACAAGATGGGAGAAGAGAAATACATAAATAACCAAGTTGTGGAGATGGTTCTATTTTTCTTGAAATAGCAATGCAGAATTAGAAGCTAATTTCCAGGAAAATGACTGGGTGGAAATGTCTACAGTATACCATCTTTAGAATCTACATATATGCACTGTATATAAGTACAAAATAGCTAATCAACCATCTCCCTTCTCGTTCTTGGGATTTAAAATTTTAGGACTGTGTTTTATTGTGACATTTTTCTTCTTTTATTGAAGATATATTTTTTCATAAAATATATCCTGAATATGCTTTCCTGTCCACCAACACCTCCAAGATGTCCCCCAGCTTCTCTCCCATCCAAACCCAAACTCAAACCCTTTCCAACATATATCTGAAAAAATAATAAAGGTAAAATAAAAAGCAAACCAGAAAAGGACAAAACAAATGGAAGAAAAAGAGCCAAAAAAAAGGATACTATTCACACAAATATAGAGAAACTTAAAAAAATACTTTTAATTAAGAAGCTTTGGTTAAAACACACATGTCATTATACACAGTAAAGCAGATCACTATAGAACAACAACTTGACATTATGGGATAAGTTCACCCCATAATATGATGAATTATATTGTATTAACCTTTTAGTGGAGTTTGTGTTACATCAGAAATATCCATCAGATTATAACCACTGCTCATTATTTTGAGATGAGCAAAATGGTGTCCACTGTGCGCATATGAAGAGAGACATGGTCTTTTATTTATGAGTTAGTAATCAGTTTTCAAAGATAGAATTTGTGATAGATAATAAAACCCTAGGCATCAATAGACATTACTTTGTATAAAGTTATCATTGGGCTAGTTATGTAATAACAAAAAGGAAATACATTGCTGCTGAAAACACGGGAGAGCATGTTTGATACTCCACATTTCTGGGGCTCTGAAATGCAACACTGAGCTTACTACTTGTTCACTGCTTGTGGGTCAATATCTAGTCTAATTAATATGTTTTCACAGGCATACACAATGGGGTGGGCTGTCCTACCATTCAGATAGTATATTGCATCCTCTGTTTCTTCATCTTCCCTTTAGGATAGGAACCACTGAAGACTATGACGTCATATTTCAAGTATCATTATTTTTACTATTTTTTTTTTTTTTTTTTTCAGTCACTCTCTCGAAAGAAATGGCTTTTCTCAAAAGGAGCAATGCGTAGGACACCTGTCAGAGCAGTGCGATGGAGTAGAGGGAGTGATGGGATTGGAAGTTAGATCTGCAGTTAAGTTCTAGACTGACATTTCCTGAGGATATTGGCCAGGAAAACAAACTGCTGTTAGTTATCTCATGAACAATGGAAAACTATGACACATGCCACCTACTTCTTTTGCTGTCATAAGAGTCAAAGATACTGCAGACTGAGTCTTAGGATTCCCTAAGACTGGACAGTTGCAAGGTTAAAAAAAAAACAAGGCCACAAACCTTAAGCATTATTAAAATTTCAAAAACAAAAAACACCTAGAAAGGAATGCTGAAGTAGGAAACCAGGCTTGTTCTTTTCTGATGCTATTTCCACCCTACTGTTTGTCTTTTCAGACTTTATAATGGAAGGCTTAAAAAAAGACACCATCAGGGATGGCTTAGTAGTAGTTAAGAGTGCTTGTTGTTCCTGCAGAGGATTGGAGTTTTGTTCCCAGCACCCATGTCAGATGGTTCACAACCACCTGTAACTCCAGCTTCAAAGAATCAGATGCCCTCTTCTGGTCTCTTCAGGCACTACACTCATATGCACAATCCCCAACACACACACACACACACACACACACACACACACACACACTTACACTTAAAACTAAAATGAATACTGTAAAAATACAATGAGGATGTGCCTTCACCTCTCTGAGTGATGTTTCCCTGGATTCCCTAGTCCTACCCAGTACAGGGTACCCAGGGCCAGGCTAGCCCAAGATTGGCATTAATCAGAACAGGACCAGAGAGGGCTTTTCTTGGACACAGCATCATGGATAATTGTTGGATTTCAGAGCTGCACACAGTGATGAAGTGTTCCTGGACATTGCAGGCACTTAAAAGAATAACAGATATTGGCATTGTTATAAATCAGCGAGCGGGGCTCATCGTAGCAATCGGGCTCTGGGAATCTGAATCTTGCCGCTGAAGATTGGTGTGCTGGTGCAGGAGCTGCCTGCCCTTGGCTTCACCTTGGGCTATTAACTAACACATCCGTTATTAGCTGGTGGTAATGACCAATTTTCAAGAGATGATTGCTTAAATATCACCCACCTTGAAAAGAGAATTATTACTCATCCGAGAACTGAACTCTTTTATTTTCGAGTTGGTGGAGCTAATGATGTTATCTCACTCCGCTGTGTCTCCCTCCCTAGTGCCTCCCCCGAAACCCCTCCTCTCATCCTCTTGCCGATGGTGTGGTGTGTAGGACATCACATGGTTACATAACTGCCTCACTCTCAGCCTCAGTGACTTGAGCCCCTGAAAGTTTCCATATTTAATATTTATTCAAGCAGTGGTAGAATGAAGACAGATAGTAATGAAATCAGTCTTGCCGAGAGTGACCATAATGATAATAGATGCTTTATGATGTCCAGGAATTCTGAACCCCTGTCTCGGCTTTAAATGCACAT